>JAEMON010000003.1:26101237-26113454 GCA_030264115.1 Lygus lineolaris | reverse complement strand
GCGTGAAATTTCCTATAAGAATCACCATGAATGGCACTTTTTTTAAATAGAATTTTCGGAAGGTCTACTGTTTGAAACGTCCACATAGGTATTAAAATACCTTCTGCAAATCATAATAACAAAGGAACAACTAATAAAATTTATTAATGAGGTTTCATAGGTTTAGGAGTTTTGTAGGAAATAACCAATTATTTCATGTCTAGATGCTCATATTAGTAATGTTGGAAAATCATGATAATTACCAATAAGTAGGTACCGTTAAAATGAATAACCGCTAAATAGCTAAAACTAACAAAATATGAAAAATTTGACATTTTTCGACAGCTGTATTTAGTCAAGGAAATGGTCTACAGAAACCATTTTGGTCTCGAATTGTAGGGACATTTGTCTACTTTAAAAGTTTATTGAGTGGTCTCGGCAGAAAACCAGTCCTTAGGCTCAGACAAAATTGAAAAGAAACTGAAAAAGGAATAAACTGCGTTTTTTTATTATTTATTTATGTTTTTTTTTTTTTTCTTTTACTATGTTCCGGAGGGCTGTCGAATCGGATAAATTTCATTTCACATGGATCGACTATATACACAAGGAAAACATAATTGGAACTACCTGATTTCATGCAAAGTAGGATGTATTCAGTTACTGGGATACTATGGCCAGTATGACCAGAGATCTGATCTCTTTACCCTGATTGACTGGAGTTTACTACGACGTTATTAATGAGCAACCGCTCATCTTGCGTTGAATCAAAGTCATCCTTGGCAACCTGTAATAAGCTAAATCGGCAAATAAATATTAATATTGATCACACTAACAACAACACAACTGAAGGAGGATGCATTACGAGTTATTAATATAACCCGAGCCTTTGGAACCTCCTTTATCACGGGGTCTGATAGACGGAGCCTGAAGATGTTCAAGAGAGATACTCAGTCATCATAAACCACTATCTTTCTCAGAAGAAATCACTGTAACACGGGCTTTCATTCATTAGGCAACTGGGCGGCCTAACCGACCCCTCCTCAACGTTCTTTAATCTTCGGAATGTGACCCCGAGACAATCCATTTTTGAATGAAAGGAAGTAACGGGTTATCAACATAATCCTTCTAATTTGTATTCCCCTTAAAAAACTTGGGTGATTTGACGATATCTTTTTGATGACCAACTACAATAAACGAATTTCTCGGGTTGAATTACCTACCTACGAGGAGGTAGGTAGGTTTTTCCAGGTTTTACTTCAATCTGAACGATGCAGTGATTCTTACACAAGCTGACTTTTCCTTTTTAGTACCAATGTGATCTGATCGTTCTTAGCGCGATTGATCCGTAAATGGTTAAGTGCATTTAATGATAACTGAAATTATTTTTAGAAGACTGAAGTTATTTTCAGTGGATCTAATGCAGATCGATTTGATGATTTACTGTCGGCTGGAACTATTTTTTCTGAAACAAGCATCCATCCAGGCACTTATCTAGCCTGTTTAACGACTCCTTGTTATAATTATTATGTATCTACTTTGATGAATACATGCCATAATAAAGTATATAGTTGTAATTAATGGATATTAAATCCGGATCAAAAAGTAATGGAATGGAGGCAAATAAAAAAATTAATTTTACTTTTCTAAAATAGGGGGCGCACACTTCAAGTTATTTTTAGTTTATCCTGGATTCAGATGGAAGATCAGACAGGTGTTAGAGGGCTATTACCATATCCGATCCATAACATTCTTATGAACCACCTATGCCTCAAATTCCATGAAAGCCTCGGTTGTCCACCACCAAGCAGCCCAGAATGATTTACGACCTGCTCCCTACACGACATTACCACTCCCACCACTCGGCATTTCCAGGTCGAGAAGACCCAGCTGGTTAATTTATCATGTCTACTGGCCGCATAAAGTTCATTTTCTCCTAGTATAGAAGGAAAACCACGCTGGCCACTTTAATTACGTCCAACGGATTCCCCGACCGCAGCCCTTTCGCCTAGCCCGAACAGTGCTAATCCGAAACAACAATGGTATATCAAATCAATTCAGCAAAAGTATCTAAATTTCTACGATTGGTTAGGAGTGACATCTTTTAGTCAAAGCAATGCGTCTACATAGCTCGCCGCGACTTTTATCACCTAATCCTTACATACAGAATTTGGCAAGAGAAAAGCTTTTTTTGAGTACCTATTTACCATTCTCCTGTGTTTTTTTGTTTTTTTTTTTTTCATTTTTTTTCATTGAGGAGGGGTTTATTGGCTGACGTCGGGAGAGTGTTATAGTCTCACCGCCCTTCATGTGGGGGTCCGCTTACTGTTCCTCCTCATTATCTTTTGGACCGTCCTGGGACTACTTTTTCAGCATTATTTCAGGACAGTCCCGTCCGAACCTGGGTTCGTGGCCTCTTTTCTTCGGTAGTTCGTGTCACCATGCCTCCTCTCATCCCCCATGCCTCCTCTCAGTGAAGATCTTGACCTCGCTTATCAATCTCGCTGTCCATCGTCCACGGCTTTCGTATATCCATCTATTCTGCAACAGTCTCATGGTTTCTTCCCTTTGCTCATTTCTCACAGTTTCTGACTCGTTTTTTACTTTCCTCAGGTAGATTCTCCTACGTTCATCAGCCAGTAGGTCTAATGGAGTCATTGTGGCTATGACTAGCATTGCAGGACCTGAAGCCGTCCTGTAAGCACTGTATATTCGCAGTGCTCCTCTTCTCTGGACAGGTTCCATTCTCATCCTGTATTTCTGGAAATTCAGGGCGTCAGACCAAACCTCGGCCCCATACAGCATGATAGCCACTTCAATATTCATTTTGTGGGGGATGGACCACCTATATTAGCTATAAGCCTACAGTTCTTTACCGCTACCCCTGCCGCTGCCCTGTCAGCAGACTTACATTATATGGGTCCGGGAACTGAGTTTCCCATCAAGAATCACCCCTAAGTTTATAATTGAGTTGAATGTTTGAATACTATAACCATCCACAAACATTGGGATATTCCTGTTAATCCATTTTCTTGTCAGAAGCGCGATTTCAGTCTTTTGAATGGCGAAGGAGAGAGAGTGGGACTCCACCCACTCTAGTCGTCTCATCATCTGGATTAGCTTGAACTGTAAGAGGTTCATCGTTCTCCCTACTATTACCTGAACTAAGTCATCAGCATATCCGACCAAGAAAACACCTTCCGGTATTTCAATACGGATAATCTCCCTGAGCTGCTCCAGAGGTGACTTCTTCTTTTTTCCATCTCTTGTATCGTACACCAGCCATCGGTCCTTCAGGTAATCTTGTACTACTCGATAGAGGTACGCTGGCACGTTGAAACCGCTCAGAGCTTCCAGGATATCCTTCCATTTTGCCGAATTGAAGGAAATCCGTACGTCCAAGGTCCGTACCACTCTCCCGCGTTCCTTCTATGTATTGCAGTGGAAATCTAGTTGACCCCCGTCAGCCAGTACCAGAGGCTTTTTGTCATTTTTCTTTTCTTTTTTGTTTGACAAGATATTATCCACAATATTCTATTCTTCATAACTGTATTTTCTATGTCTGGCAATTTTCTATGCACTCTGTGTTTTTTGGCAAATAAAAACTGATTTGATTTGAACCGAATGTTTCCATTCAAACAATTTTGTGAACATACCTACCACTTGATGAATAGATTGGCATGTCACGGAAAATTGTCACAATCTATTTTTTTCATTTAGTGTTGATCATTGAGTTAGTTTTGCTTCGAAAATCCAAGTTTTTGTCAATGATAAAGTACATTATAACTATCTTCCGCAGTATAATATTCAATATAGGTAATAGGGGCGATGGTAAACGCGGATCAGAACAGGGCGGATTAAAGAACGTTGTTATATGTAAGATAAGGAATGAACGGTCTTGAGATGTCCCCAGTAATTACACATCATGTTACTATTCTTTAAGGAGGGTATTCATAACGGTAACCGTTGTTGAACTAGCTGATTTATAACCAAGACCTCGACGGACAAATGTATAGACAAGCTCCTCCAATAAATAAGCGATAATTACTTTGGTGATTGGTGGGTTGAAAATACGAATGACAGGTTCCTTGATTATCGCCGCTTATAATAAAAGCAACAACTTGTGAAATAAATCTTGTGTAACTGTTAACGAACCTTCAAAAACGCGAATGACATGTTCCATGATTATCGCCGCTTATATAATAAAAGCAACAACTCGTGAAATAAATCTTGTGTGATTTTTAGGTAACGGTACAGGACACACAAAGACTTCCAATCATGCAGTAGGTAATCTATGTGATGAATTAAATTAAATTAGGGTTAGGTTTGAGGTTAGATGCATAAAAGTAAGTAATACGTAAGGAAGTAACATGGATTTATGGGCATGAGATTGAAACGAAATTAAAAAGTTCCATTCATGCAGAAGGAGTTGGTGAGCGAATTTTCGAAGAATAATTTTAACCGATTTGGTGGGTGATTATTATAGGAAATTTCACGCTGATTGCGAATATACCATTATATTCCTATGTTTAAGATGGTAATTCACACAAAAAACCTCAAAAAACGTTTTTTGACTCTAAATTTTCAAAATTTAGCCAACGAACTCATCCTTTCTTTTGATATTATCGAGATTTTAAAATTTTTTTTGGATTTTTCATACCGATCCCTTGGGCAGATATCGTCTGGAATCACACACACACACACACACACACACACATATTATATATATATAACATTATCGAAGTGTTACAATTTGTGCTCGTACTTTGACGAACATCATAATCAATCACAAAAATTTCATCATGTTTATGAGTGTTTCACATGTTCTATTCCTTTGAATAAGAAAACTTCGTGGCTGCCTAGGTTGATCCCCCTTGTTTAATATTGGAATAATATTTTCAGCGTGTAGGAAGGCTACATTATGCATCCACCAATCATCATCAGAGTTCATTTACCTAGCATGGTTATAGACATTTTCTATAATTTTTATTGAACGTGCAATCACTTCTTATCAATTCGTCACATTCAAACATAATCCTTCTCTATCGGAAACGTGGTAGGTAGGTATTTCAGATTACGGACCTACACTTGATCGAGGATCATTAGAATAGGTACTTAATTATTCATTGATACTATGAAATGAATGTTCAAACTGTTGTGATACGATCAGGTACAGGATTTTTATCTTCCCTTCGATGTTCTTCCACATCAATTTACCAATTATGGTTGTTTACTAATAGTATATTGGATTATGATGGGACTAAAACTAAATAAGTAAAAAATGATAGACAGAAATTTTAGCCCCAGGTCGGTATTATCGTTTGCTCTTATTAGGACATGTCAGAAAACATTGAGACTTGTGGTCCCTTCCAGCGGGATCCTCCTTTCACTTGAAGCTCCATTTAATTGGATGATCAGTGTGATCACACTAAAAGTACCCGAACATACGGGTATTTCAAAGTAACTTCGTAATTGCGAAATTGCAACTCTCTTGAACTCCTTGTCCGGTAAGTGAATTGTACGATTAGGATCCACGACTGAGGGTATTGATTCATCAGGCGGGATCGGAACGAGTATTTAATATTACTGTTATTTAATATATTTAATTTTTAATAAATAGATAGGTAACCAATGTTTGAGTGCTACAATGATCCCATTAGAAGATAGCGGAAGAGATATCCAGGTGAAGCTCTGATAGGTATTCCTCCCTCAATTTGAGAAACACTGTGGTCCTTTCCGGTAATGTTTTTATTATTATTATTATTTTTTTTCCGACATTTGGACCGGAAAATTCGTCATTTTTTCAGCCGCAACAAACATTTCCTCCATTTTTCTAGAAGTAAATGTCAATTTCATAATATTGCTTAACTTTGTTTGAAAGACATTAAGAATATTGGAAAATTTGATTAAAGTTTTAAATTTCTCAAAAGTCCTCAAGTTCTCAAAAGTCCAAAAGTCCAAAATTTCAAAAGTTCAAAAGTCCAAAAGTTCTCAAAATTCCTCATTCGGCTCATTCACAAAACCAACTAACTATTAAACCTCAAACGCCGAACAGCAACAAACAAACTTTTTTGGAAACTCATCCCTTTTCTTAGTTTCTACCCCTTAGAGAAGACTGACGGTAAGGACAGGCTTCTGGGCACAATTAGACCCCAAATGGAGCCGGTATACCATAATATTTCATTTTATTGGTCCATGGTACGAAACTAAGCAAAGTGCCGCAGACGGTGGGGACGGATTTTTGAATTTGTTTTTTGGATTCTACTTCTCTTGCTCGATTCCAAAGGTTCGTTATTTAGAATAACAACACCGAATTGACCTCCCCTCACATAATCACGGTTTGTTTTTGGATTCACATTCCAGGGTCCCTAATGAGCATACACAAAAACGCAGAATTTCTTCGTGTCTTTGTATACTAACCTGAATACTATTCGCTCATGGTTCAAGGTTTATTCAGAATGCAGGGACGACCAGGACCAAAAAACTGCTCTGCCGAAAACGCAGACAATCCTATTTGCAGGGCATGAATGATGTAGATATAATAACAATTCGGTAGAAATAATAAAGATCATCAAATTTCGAGATGAAAATAACTGTATTAATTTTCACTACAATTCAACGCCATGAAAACTACGCTACTTCCACTATAATTTTGAAATTTGTCTATTATAAATGAGCCTGAGACAGCCGTCGCGGTATCTCTATTCAAAGACGATGAAAATTTACACGTACCATATACACACACAAAGGGCTTTTTAAACTTATTATTATTTTATTCTATTTAGCCAGAACACAGTTCCACGCAGCTTGAAGCGAAAAAACAATGACTCCCGGATGTCTGAAAAGATATTACCTAGCTAACAGATCCGCATAAAACCAGTCGACCGTGATGCATTATGATTTCTTTGAATTTCTGACAACTTTTACCCCTATTAGCCCTTACTGTGCGTCGGAACAAAAAAAAAATCCGTTTGATGAAAAGCGGACGTAATAGAAATGCTGAGATGCTGCGATCGAGTGGATAAAGGGGTCTGACTTGAGTCGTGATGGCCTTGAAAGAGCGATCACCTCGAGCCACGGGCCCCCGCTGCAAGTCGCTGGCGGGCGAGGAGTGTCGTTTTACTGGAATGACGGGACTGAACGCAATATCGCTCCGCGCACGTTCCAAGACAAAATCGCCGAGTCAGTAGGACCCTGAGTATGCATGGCTAACAAATGGAAAAAATGAGGAAATATGGACTCTGAGGAACTTTACCAATGGACTGCTCTGAATAGAGAGTTTATTGGAAGAAAAGGAAGCAAAATCCCCCCACTATCCACCACTAATCTTATAGGCAGAGATGAGCGAATGACAACGTTGCCGATGTGCACAAGGCTAATGAGTCACGACGTTCGATCAATTTCGTCGGTTAGGCCATCATCAGTAACAAACCAGAACTGAAAGTACTTGAGAGAGAACATAGCACAATAGGTATATAGTCACAGGAGAAAGGGAACTTTAATTCCATTGGTCAAGGAAAGTGCTGAAGGGGCTCAAACAACCTTTTATATCGACGTAGATACGTAAGCGATACCATAATTCTATGGAAAGGAACTGGAAACATTCTCGAAAAAAAAACCAATAACATTAAGTTCATTAAATTCACCCTTGAGTATGGTGGAAATAAGATAAATTATCAATGAGATATATCATCTTAAGATATCACAATTAAGCTATAATTATCTGTCCATCCCGTTGATAAACAGAAAGCATGATTGCCAAGAAAAAATGGGACATTTAAAATCACAACTGTGTAAGTTCAAAACTCTTGATCGTGATTTAAACAAAATCGGATGAAAGCTCTGGAAGATAAGGCTGTAACGAGGAAATGCGGACAGACAGACCGACAAATAGACACGGAACCAAATTTGTTCAAGAAGCTCTGAAACGCAACATCATGCAAGTAGAAATTCCTATGTTGGAGGAAAAAACTTTTTCGATCCCCAAAGTGAAAACAAAGCTTCCATTACCTTCAGTAGACTCGGAAGCAATACATACAGTGATATCACTATTCATAGTACTGCAAATCACCCTTTAGTTCACAAACATGTTGCCTTTGATATAGTATGATGCATCTATATCAGTACCAATGAATGAACAAAATGTATCAAAAGAAAAATCCACTATTAAAGCTGCGAGCAATGGATACGGTGGAGAATTCATTGATTTCTTATGTGGAATAAGGTTCTTAGGGGAAAGAGTAGCAATGGGGTATCAAATTTGATTAGAGGGAAAACAGTGGAAAAGAAGTATACCTTATTCATCACGGATAACGTATACCTTTTTATAACATATGAACTTTCCACCTACTGTAGATTTTTGTGCTCTACGAAATTGTAGGTAGATCAAATCAACACATCCAGTTGTCACCCACCCCCCTCATACTTATACAACGGAACTATATTATATCTATGTTCACATCCATGTTATACATGGCTCAACTTCTGTGGAAAATAAGCAGTACGAGCAAGCAATAAATTGGTCTCACCCAATTGAGAGGAATTGCTCGAAAAAGGGAGACTCCGCCCGTATGACGTCAAAGAACTGTCAGGATCTCCAGTCAATGGAGAGTGAGACACAATTGACACGCACCTCTCTTCCCTCACCGACGCGCTGTCCCCCCTTTATAACCGTAATTACCGACTCAATGGCTCCATAACACCGTGTACTACAAGCACTAACGTCTTGATACAGTTTTGGGTTGTTTTTTCCAATTCGTCTCATACCCACGGAGTAGAAAGGGCGCGAGGAAGGGAGTAGAAGGTCAATGAAAATGACCCATGACGGGGAAGCCAGCACTTCTTGTAGATGGAGAAAATTGAAATTAATTGGTCTATCGTATTTGTTGGAGAGTTTTATACTATTGAGGCGATTTTGAAAAACTGCGTAAAATAACACCTAATCGTAGAATTATAGCAATAGTAATGATAGCAGTACATAATAATCCGTATATAGATATCCTGTGATAATCTGAATTGGAATAACTCCAGTGGCAGTGGCATAACTTCGGTGGCAGTGAACAGGATGAGCGAAACCACGCAAATAAGAATTCACGAGTTAAATAACAATTAAACCACTACAGTTGAATAATTTCCTGGTTAATCATAAAAAGTTGCAAGGAAAGGAAAATAAACGCTAATGTTCCTATTTGAGATTAATTTTCAAACAAACAGTATTACAATTTCACTCATCAATTCATTCACATCCATATATAACAATAGTATAAGGGCCTGATTCACAATTTGAACCTGTCATACATGAAGGATATGAACATTTTGCATAATGGCCAATGCAAAGTCATGTAAGTTGCGGAGGATATAAATAATATACCTATGTGAATGAAACTGAGTGATAACTGGACGGATGTTACTCAATTCCACATATTTCAGTTTACTTCCACAGGGTCAATTCATTTGAATCACAAGATAAACTACTCTTACGCAAGAGATTTTCAACCAGAACCGGGAGCTATCATTCATACAAACGAAAGAGGGAAGTATTCGCGTACAATCTATAAGCGAGCGTGTCAACAATCATCCAATGAGAAGGAAGCTACGGAATAACTTGCCTTATCTCCATGATTTCCACGAACGTGGGGGTATGGATACATCTATCATCAACACTTACGTAGGTATATTTTCATTTTTAAACGTTATTATTTTTACCGTAGAAATCATGGATTATGAGGAACTGAGTGATGTCAAAATAATTGTCAGTGCAAATTTGAAGAATTTGACAAGGGTTTTGAGAAACATCATGGAAGAAGAGATATTTCAGCCATAACAAGAATGGCGTGATGCTTGATATTGATGCCGGTGCTGACAATATTATTGAATCGGGCCCCTGCCTTAGGGTATCAAACCTCGTTTGCATTCATTCGAGTCTCAACATCGTGACTTTGATCCCTCAATAAGTCTTATCTCCGGTTTCGTTTGAATCTCAAATCCAGGGCTATATCCCGGTTAACGGACCCTATCTCGGCCATATGCGTTTTAAAGCGCCCCCAACACAACATATGGCGTGAGCCTCCCGAACTGGGTTTATGACTCATTATCTACCATTTCCTCGTTTCCTTTCTCAAGCATTCCATAGCTCCCGAAATGATGGATGTGGCCTCCAGGCGGGGGAGATATCTGCTTAGGGAAAGTGCCTGGTGCCCATAACACGGAGAGCTCAGACAACCCTGATATTCCCCAGACTATAAATATACTCAGAGCCGTAGACAGCCGATTACACCCCGAGTCGTACATACATTATACGTCCCGGTGTAATAATCGTTTCATTATCTCTTTCTAGCCTTTCATCATACACGCTCGTGCCGATCGTCTTCTACGGTTAATGCTCCTTGGCACACCAGCAATACGTACTAGGTACGCGATCAAACGCGTAATTTTTTCGTAGAATAACATTTTCGCGATTTTGCAGGAACGTCATTACAGTTCTTTCACACTTTCAGGCAGAACTATCTTTGTGCGATGACTATATGTTTAATAGGCAAAGATATATTGGAATGCTAATAGTAAGTCACTGGTTGAATGAAGCTGCACTGCACCTGGTCCATGATCGGAATGATTTACTCAAAACCGCTTCCTACCCATTTACAAGGCAATATGCACATAGATAAATGACATACAAGTGAAGATTTAAATTTGTTAACTTTTAGATAATGTTGTTATCGGTTAGTTGATTTTTAAGTTGAATTTAGAAGGAAATAGCTGTTTACAAGTATTGTAATATCTACCTCAACAATTATTAGTAAAGTATTCATGGCTATGGCTACTGGCTAGTGCCAAGCGAGGGCGAAAATTTCTTTTTACAAACCCGTAACTTCGAGAAGAAGCCAATTGACTGGCCAAAGCCAGGTGGGTAGAGGCATTGGCGTACATTTCTGTGTTTACCAGGCGGATGTTCCTGGAACGTGACCCGACACCTGGCACCATATGAAACCAAAGCAGCTGAGAACATTCTTTCACCTTTCTTTAGTAGGTAGGTATCGATCTATTAGAGGTTCCTTTTCTATTATAACGTACCTACTGCAGAAAAAACATCATTGAACAACATCAACCTCTCTAGCATCCAAACTTGCAATCATTAATGAGAGGGATATCATCCAACTATTTGTGACGTTAGATTATGATTCCCATTTAAATTTACCGCGGAAAAATGTTTACTTTGTCATAAATGACAGAGTATGATGGAGTATGACCATAATTACCGCTGCGTTTTCGTTTATAACAAAGGTCAATAGCGGATAATCAACTAACTCGTATATGGGCCACACTATAGCACCCTGATTGTTTTGAGGTGGCTCCGATGAACGACGACGACCAGACTAGCTTTTGACGAGAATGACAATTTGAGAGCAGACAGTGCCATTATCATCTCCTCATGTTACCGCACACAGAGCACCCTATCCATTTTCCTAGGTCAAGGGCCCAGGGTGTGGCTCAACGTTCACATCAACGAACTGACCCCCCACCCCTTCTCCGAGAAAAAAACTGTTGTTTCTAAAATAATGCATGGAAAAATTCCTCAAAGAGCTGTCAATGTGATATGGAAATTTTTTTAAATTTTATACTAGAAAATTTCGTCGAGCTTCTCTTCGAAGATTTTGTCGGGGAATTAGTTCTTGAATCGACTTTTTTGTTAGAACTAAGTAGGAATAAATATCAATAGGTAAGTATGAATTTGTATAAGATGGAATTATTATTATGGATTATTTTATGATTAGAAAATGATACAATAAAGCAATAGTGGAACTATACACTTGAACATAGAATTTCAAACAAATTCAAATATTTATTAATAAAAATTAGAGTATTTATGTGACATTATGTTATACCTAATAATTGCATGGTAGGTATCAAGTAGCCCCGATGTCCATCAACACAATAAGTCCTAATCAACATAATTTATATTAGCATCGATACAGCTTACTTGAATGTTCTGGTTAGTGTCCAATACGATCAAAATTTGTATACTCGTCATTAAAAAGGAGTTCTAGCTTACCATCTCAAAATCATGTTGCCCACATCCTTTTACGAACCTGTAACAACAAACAATCGATATTGTAAAAACAAACAAAATACGTTATACTTGTAACTACAATTTTAGTTTAAAGACAGATGGACACCCTTTTTTGCATTATTATTTTCAACAATGAACCTTTAGAATCGAGCACGAAACAAAAATTTTAACCCC
>JAEMON010000003.1:26076840-26094363 GCA_030264115.1 Lygus lineolaris | reverse complement strand
CACAGACGAAGAACCGAAATTGTTCAGAAAGCTTTGATGCAAAAAAAGCTAGAGAAAATTTTGATTTTGGAGGACTTTTTTTCACTTGACGAAACATTGTTTCCTACCTTCGCTAGTGAGGGAAAAATTAAATATTATGCTGCATGGCCGTCCACTACTACTCTTCACATAGATATAGGTACCCTGGTAGGTTAACAGACGCGATGGGATGGAATCCATCGACTCTATTTACCAGGGTTTATAACGTTGGCTTCCGGCAATTTACGACTTTTTAACGCCTCATCAACGGCATAATTGTTTGTTTTGTTGAAAGGGCTTGGCCACCCCTCTTACCTAAAACGCTATTGAGAGACAATGACCCTTGAGGCATTGAGACGTTTCGATTAACAATATTCTCTGAATCGCGTTCGTGGAGGTCTAATTGGAACGCAGGCATGGAGAACAAACCTTCGTTCGGACAATGGAGGGCCTCAAAAAAAAAATATATCGCGTAATTGGATCGCTATAACACCAGGCCGTTAGCTTGCTTGATGGGGAACGATGTGAGAGATATTGATCATTGAGTCAGAGTACCTAAACCATGGATTACAATGTTTCGACAACGGTTTCTAATAAGAATACTTAATTACTTATCTACCGAGAAAATAATTTTCTCGATAGATAATTTACTATAATAATTTACTATAGCTATTATAGTAAATTTTTAATGTGTTTGGACGTACTTACTGGAGTATCCGTTGTAACTAGCAAGTCGAGTACCTACAGGTGGCGAGCGCTTTCCACATAAAGGCCTTATCACACAAGCGGGTTTTCAGCTTTTCTCCAGTAAGGTACGTAAACAATTTTGTATTCTTATTACTAAATTACTGTGACTATTAGGGAACTAACCCTCTAGATACAATAGCAAATTTTGAGTTTGTGGGATATAGTTATTCAATAGATACCTATCTATTGTACGTTTGGGCATGCTCATCACACTGAAACTGCTCCGATTGCAATGAGACATCTAGAATCTAGCCCTAAACTACCATACATTTGTCATTTTGGACAAAAATATTCGTGGTAATCTAAAATGCGTACACCCTATCACACAAGGACACACAATACTATATCCATAAGAGTTATTAATTTGGAGTTTTTTGACGTACTCACGTTTAGGGCAGTCGAAAATGAGGGTACAACGGTACAGCCCTAGACCCCCTATTTGAGTTGCATAGGGACAATTTTATTTTTATTCGTCGACCTAATCCTTTTCACTACTAGATGAAGATAGTCGGAGTTCAGCCAAAAAGGTGCTTGTTTAGTTAACATCCATTTGTGTGCTTCCCTGGCTGTACTTTTTGGTACATTTTAGCATAATATTAAATTTATTTTTGGATTTGTTATCCAACTTTTACAATTTGATGTGTGATGGGATTGATGTCCTTCAGTAGTTTTGCCTGCCTCGGTTTAGGAACTCTTTGGCTCTGGCTATAGGTACGCCTTGCATGATTTTTCTTTGGTGGCTGTAGCTGCAACCAGTTGTACCTACTTGTGTTTTCTTCTTTGACTTCATTCTTGCTTACAGGTTTCTCCTCGTCATAAATAAAGTGAATATGTGATTCCTTACCTACTTTTTGGCTGAACCCCGACTATCTTGATCTAGTGACAACTATCCAGCCGGCTAACTCTACCTCATGATCCTTTTCAAGTACAAAGAGTGAAGTTTAATTCAACAGCTAATCTGGAGAGGAGTGGGGGGGGCTCATCAGCGCATACAGTAAGAGGCCATTATTGAATAATTATGTTGTCATCATAAATATCTGGCCCATCAAACTGCCTCCGGTGTCAACGAATAAATCCGTTACGCTTAAATACCTGACCATTCACTTCAATCGGAGACTGGAGACGCTTAGGAAATAATAGATCACTGTTACCTCAGGGATTTACTCCTTGAATTATATTCGTTATGTTTTGAACTGATTTATTCTCAAACTACAAAAACGAGAAATATTCAATAAGGGAGGAATGAAGAAGTATGAATTCCTGACGGTATGACATCTACAGCTAAAGTGATGTCATGCACAATGGATATTGTCGATCGGAGAAGTTAATCCTTTACCACAGAGTGAAATCAAACAGAGGGAGACGTATCGAGAGGGGTCTTTATTTTCGAGAGGGTGAACCGTAACTCAACAGGCTCTTTTCCACTATGCTACTGGATTTCGTTAATATTTCAAGAGGCCTTTTTTGAAAATAATAACGCGACACGCATTCATCTCGATATGGAATACGGGACGACAAAGATCGTGCTCTTAGGGGGAACGATGGTGATTAGGGGGAGCATTGTGGTAGACGCGAAGCAGATCACCTGGAAGTCAGGGGTCCCTCCCGATTGTGGCACAAAGCGTCATTACAGCTGTCACAGCACATTGGCAAATAAACGCTGGGGCGGCAGCTTTTGTGGCGTTTCATATCAATCAAGAAGACATTATTTTTGTCGGAATCTTCTTAGAGAGGAAATAATCGTTTCAAACAGGAGTTACAAAATGAATTAATCCAATACAGGCAGTGGCATCTAATACAATGCAGGGGAAAGTAATGGTTATTACATTAACCTCTCAATAATCCGGACAACCAATGGAACCGAGAACCGATGAAATATAAACCAAATAGGACAATGACTGGAATAGAAACAAATTCTGAGGAGATTATGGGTGCGGCCCCCGAGCGTCTAGAGGACTGTCTCGCCGCATCACTTACAGCGAGGCACAAGGAGTAGATGTAGATGTATTCTGATCAGTTCACTGATCTGTTGTAGTGTGATCTGCTACGTTTACTAATGAATTGATTGGACAACAGCGAGCCTCCAGGACACTGATCTATGCATCAGAATGCAGCATCTATGCACAATCACGGGTTACACAAGCACTAGTTGTCGCTGTGCTGCGGCACGGTGATTTATTTTCGGCTCGGGGGCTATACGTCCAGACACTCCTCAGAGTTATACAATTATACTGATCAACCCATATGATTATTTTTATTGCAAGCTGTGGTACCGGAAGGGTTTTGATAAGTTTTCAAACTTTTTCCAGCCAATCAGTATTTACCAAAAATAGTATTTCTATTTTTTTAATTCTTCTTCTTTTTAAAATCGTAAGGGCAATGTGATATCCAAATTTTAAATTTCTAAAATTTTGAATTGAATTCAAAATTTAGAATTTGAAATTTCAATAGCTCACTGCTCTATTACGAACGAAAACTGAGATTTCTAAAATAATCGAATGAATCCATGATAATCAGTGAGGATGTTGTGAAAGAGAAGGATGTTTCGAGATGAGAAGAACCTGACGATATCAAAACACTAGCTGAATCAACTTAACCAATATTTGTCCAAGTTATCGCCCTTCCGATGAAACTTCCCTTGAACTCTAACCAAGCATGGGTCCCTTCACACACTTCACGACTCCAAGATTTATCAAGGGCTGTGTCAGCGGTCCAGACTGTTTACCAGCGTCGCGACGCACCGACCGCTTCACCGCATTCGGCAAATCAAAAAAGAGGGATCTGTCGGTCCTCGATGTCAATCGGTATCATTTTCCTGTCCTCTGCGCGAACATGTCCTTTAGAAAGAGCTTTGGTATCAACGGCGGCATCCGGAAGATTCCTTACTCATTTGCTGATACTTTGTACTGAAAGGGAACAGAAATAGCTTGCCCAGGGTAAAAGGACCAAAAGTGGACCCAATATCGAAAATGTTTGCTCAAATCCTCAAGGAAATAATATTTACTTTATTCAGAATATTATTTTCTTTAATTATCAAAGAGTTTATTTCCACGTGTTTATCCACTTTTTATTAAAACTCTAGTAGACTAGTTAAATTTTTAAAGATAGGTACGGTTTTAACTCACAGATTCGAAAGAAATGAAAGAACGATAGAAAAAAAACGATGAAGCTTTTCATTAAGTAGCAGTACTTACAATACATTAAGTATATCGGTTTTTGATAAGAAGATTCCATGATACAATATTCAAACCGAATTCGAACATAGAAAGGATCAAAACCGGTCAGATCACATCACTCCGATGTCGCAAGAATGTCATTTTTATGACTCATCACCTTACGATTAGCCATACCGATTCAATATCCCCAAGCACAAGAAGAATCCATTATCAACGCAGACAGTTTTATCTGATGCCAAGAAGTTAATTATCAGTTCAATGGAGTTCTTTAAGATGTGAATTCCCCCTCAAGGGTTACACAAAGACACCTACTCGGTATTTCGAACTCGTCAGCGGAGAGACGGTGGCGTCGTTCTTCGCAGTGCAGAAATCTCATCCCGGAAACGACAAACGGTCACGACCTCGCCATTCACGAAGCGATTTCCAACCTTCTTCAGGGAAATTGCAGTCTTTTCGCTACGAACCAACTTGCTGAAAGAAAGGCTGAAAAACAAAAGTCTTGAGCTGCCGGTGGCACATCAAGGACAAAGAGTCGTTTCATGGCAGTTCTGAAAGTTATTTTTCGGGTATACCAGCAACACCAGCATAATAGGTAGGTAGTGCTGTACGTGGAAACCACTGTGCACTATAATAATGGTTGAAGTAACATACCAATCATCATTGCAAACTTACCGTTCAAAGTTTTACGAAAACATGATTGCGTGAAAACGTGACGATGAATCAATCGATATGGCATAGTTCTGATCGAAATAGCAGTGGAACTGTTCGTAAACAGTCTGTCCAATTATTCTCCTCGTCCCACCGGACCCTTGGGTTTTGTGCGCAGAGCGCACAGGGGTTACTGACAGGTGTTCCTAAGCTTATTGAAACGGAAATTACTTTCATGTCATAATAAATTATTAGGTACGTTCCCCTACGTATTGATAATTAATAATGATTGCTCGTTTTGACATCTTTTCAAGATGGGTACCTGTGCACTCTGGTGAGCAAATTCTCAACTTTCAATCAATCAATTCTCATTCTCAGCTGCTCCCTCATAATAATAATGATTATTATTATTAATATAATTATTATTATTATTATATAATAATGATAATAATAATTACCATTATTATCCAGCCTTTTTCTGAATTACTCAGCCGTACCGTTTCATCACTACAAAAGCGAATGACTTGACTTATTTTGTTCTGTTATTACGTAGATATGGGTCGTCGCCCTTTATAGCTTCCGTTGCCCTCGCAATGCCACTCCCTTCCTGATGGTTTCACATAATTCCATCTAATATTCGTCTAATCAGTGTGGAATTTCATGAGGCCATTTATATTATAAATCACCATATATGAAATTCCACACTGATTAGACGAATATTAAAAACGAAGGGGTCTTCGAAAAGACTTTAATCTTTTTTCGCCAATAACCGAATTCATCGGTTTTGGGTGGTTTCGTGATAAAACGCCAAAGAGAAGGCTCAAATCAAAAGACTCTTCGAAAATTCGCTAACACATCTAAACTAACGATGTACCTAGAATATTGATTTCTGCGTCGAATAAGGCCACCTGCAGTTGGCCTGGGTTGGATGTGTATGTTATTTCATCAATGTCCGTGTTGCAATGCCCGTGGAGTCAGTTTAGGGGAAAACAACATGGATTAATAAATGGTAGAATTTAATGTAGAGAATTATTAATTAACTAGTTTAAATATGTTTAAAAATTAATGAGAAGCAAGTTCCACCTTACCTAATTGAGATAAATAAATTAATAGAAAATTCTACGGCCAGGATTTGAAGGCAAGCATGTAAGAAGTTGGACGTTTTAATGGAGGAGTCAAGTTGGATGTGCAATTAACAGAATGAGATTGTAACTAATTAAAAACACCGCACGTCGAATTCAAAAATTATTTCTGTTATGTTTTGATTTGTAATTTCTCTGAAGATTGTTTCAGCCGCATTCGCTCAACCAAAGTAAGAATGGGTTATCGTTTCTCTCGGTAACGTCTAGACAAAATTCATCACGGATTCTAAATTTAGAAGGGGCTGTCCATGTGTGTTGCAGGAAGAGCGAAGAGCTCACCAGTAAAGGGCATTTTCCGGTAAGTCGAAGCGACTAAGCACATGAATTGACGCAGCGCTTAAATAACAAGAGGTCCTACGGATCTAGCTATAAAAATAGCTTCCTATGGTGTACAATGACATTCGCGAACAGAAGAAGTGGTAGACCTTGGTACTGGTTGTTGAACTCCTCTTGAAATCAAAACAGTCATTGAATCCTAAAAAACAATGTCTCTGTAAAAGTGCTAGGTAGACTGTTTATATTTTGCGTTCACAGACTTGTGCTCAGTTGTCAGAGTTAGACAGTTTATATTTTAACACTGCCCTCGAAATGTTATAATGATTCGCTTATGAACTCGAAATGTATCCAAGAAAAAATACGTTGTCAAGTGGAAATGGCACATAGCTTCCTCGCGTCCAAAAAAAAGGAAGATAGATATGCGCACAGCGCATTATACATATTGGACGTTGAGAGGATGGAATAAACGTCAATGGTGTATTATTTACTGAAGCTGTTGTTCCTCGAGAAAATACCTGGGGTACCCCAAGTATAGGACGGTGGTGCTGACGGAGAAGTCGCTGTGATGGTGAGGACTATGAAAACTACATATACGCGGGTATGTCAAACCAATGGTAAGAAAGACACGGTATTGGGATGATACTCAACGAAATTAAAGGAAAACTGCCGGGTATTGAGGTTTGAGAAAGCGAAAAACCGGAGAAGATCAGTTGCATTGCAGAATAAAATAAGTGTGATGGCGATGACCGATTTGACAATCAATCATTCATGGGACAGAAAGAATGGGGAGAGAAGGTGGGCAGAGTTTCCTCGACAAGTAGGGGTATGAATAAACGGCATAAATAAAACTTAAATGTTGAGAATAATCCCCACTAGACGGACAAGAGCATTCCCAGACTACTCTTTGATGTGTGTTCCATGGGTCATTCACAAAACAAAATTCTCCTTCCCTTGCGTATAATTTCGAAATAGTATACCTTAGTCTTCAGGTACTAGGTACCTAACAAGAAAACCATCAATCAAGATGCCAATCGGTTGAGAATTGAGGCCTGGGGATCACACTCAAGATATTGACACATTAATTTGTGCAGAATCACACGGACATAAACCTACGGTTTTCCAAGGAGGATGATCTGAAACTGATTATTTTGTTAGTGGTTATTTTCTCTCTCTGATTAGTGTTGACCTCTTCCGATCTTTAACTGTCGATCTGCGAGGATCCAGATTTTCCGCGGAAAGGGCTTTATTTTAAGCTTTCCGTAAATTAATCGAGGCGAGTCACCGAGCTCTCCCCGGAGAGGAAGGTGGCTTACCCTCGTAGATATCGTCCAACATTCTTCATCATCTTCAATAATTAACAGTACCAATTGAAAACGTATTCCATTCCAAAGAAGTCCCACCAGTATCGAGACGTCCTTATATTTCATCATGATTGAATAAATTTCTATACTATTTCTGTATTTTATGTATTGGATACGCCCGTTTAAATGAAAATAAATAAATAAATAAATAAATAAGCACGATGTGTATCCTCATTAGTCATTAGTCACAGGATTTGCTGTACTCTAGGTAGTACTAGAGATAGCTTTTGATGTCGTTCGGACCTGGAAAGTTCTCCGATCATTAGCAGAAATTACAGTCTGTAGGTAGGTTTATGTACTGAGGTGTTAAGAAAATGGGCGAAATATAAGTCCTCCATTGGTTCACTACTTGTTATGTGAACCGTCGAATGCCGACTACTCAGGAGCTCGCAAACCGGTCGAGGCAGTCGCATCCGATTTTTATTTGACCGGACGCAGCTCAGCACACCGACCACTCCGGTCGTCCGAGCGTGTGCCGTTCCGATGAACCGAGACAGTCACAGTCTCCCAGAAAAGAAGGATGGGAGGACCTTCAGACCGGTTCCCCCTTTTTCCATTGAGTACCCGGCAGCCGTACACATGCCCTTCGTGCCTTCTCGACGAACGTCCTGAGGATGTCCAGGCACATGGTGATGTGGGGTGTACGGCGAGGCTTAGTCAGATCCAGACATCTGGGCTTACCCGTTCGATCACGCACTCTCGATGTCATTGAACAACTTTGGTGCGGTTTCGGCACCTCTCGTATATCGATATTGTCTACCCGTAGCTTGAAATCAATTTAATGAACTTGAACATGATGACAGTCAGAGTCTCGTTGGGGATAAGTACTGTAGTATTTATTATCTGTAAAATTCGCCTTTGCCGTTCGAGCAATATTTCAGGGAATATTCCTTCACTCATTCTCTTTATCTATACCACTGGTACACACATAAAGAGCGAGGCAAATTATGCATACCTAGATAGGTACATATTTGTTTACTATTGGAAGGACTGCTGTACTGTACGCAAACCGGTTTAACCGGCATTTATTGGTTTTGGTCAATTATTTTCAACCTTTGGAATCGAGCATGAAAAAATATATTTTTAACCCTCCAGAATTTCATGTTTTTCGTTTCAAGATAGGTAGGTACCTACGTAGTATCCAAAAATCGACTTTAAAAAAATCCGTCTATAAGCGGCACTTTGCTTTGGACCAAGATGCCATGGACCAAAATTATTGAAATTATGGTATAGGTACCTGCCCCATTAGTTGTCCAAAGCTTGGCGTTGCCGTCCTTCTTCCCTAAGGGGTAAAAAATAGGGGATGAAATTCTCATATTGCCCTACCTCGAAAACTTTGAATGTACCATTTGCCGAATGGATTTCCATTTGCGTTCACGCGAACCATCATGGTTACCTAAGGGGAAGGTTGATGGCCACTTGTTTTTCGTTGGCACCTTTCTGGCTGTTGACGAGTATCATTTCGTGGTATTTTACTTTACTATAGTTTATTTTTCAAATTCTCAACGTTATTTTTTTTTGTTTATCTTTTCTCATTCAGTGTATAATGAGTTCCATCAGGCTCCATTGCTGTTTCGCTCTGTGCAATAGTGACATGTCACTACTGCAGTACTGCAGTCGGGAGGGTTGGGCAGGGTATGGTTTTCTTTTTTCCCTTGCGTGAAAAACAGGTATCTCCCTTTACTTAAAGTATAAAATAAAAATAAATAAACCGTAAAGCGTGAAATTTCCTGTCGCCCTAGCGTCTAATACAAATTTTGTAGGCGAAATTAAAGAGCGAAAATGGAGCCCGACAAGTCAATTTTGTCTATTCGAGGAGATCACCGTTTTGTTTTTTGTTTTTCTTTCAAACGCCCAATGATCCAGAAAATTCTGGTAGGTACTCGCCGTAATCTTGAAAGAATGCACCAAAACCTCGGCTTTTCAACGGTGTAGAAGGTATTATTAGACACTGTACTAAGGGAGAAAGTCGCGTTTGAATACCTGAAAATGTGGGTTTTCAAGTGTTAGGTCCTACAGGTACGATTTGACCATGACAGAGGAGCCATGTCGGCTATGTCGTTCAGGTAGGTACGTAATTTTTATTCAAGATAATCGAATGGTCATATACATCTGATTCATTTTGAATGATAGAAAGTTGATTTTATTAGGGAAAAAATTGTGAATCGCGCATACCAGCATTTTCACCCAGCTAAGCCGCTTATGTTTTTTAAGCTTTATTTCATTCATAAACTTTTATCCAATCAGGCATTAACTAACCATTTTACTATCAATATCTGATAAACCCTGTAAAATATCAAAATACTCATCATGAGAATACTCGAAAATGGATTTCCAAGACGGAAACTTGCAAAATTTCAACAATTTATCAGTTTTGGACGTAGTATAGACGTAGTACATAGAATTCCTAACACCGCATACCTATTTAACAATAAGATTTTCTAATTTAGACTTATTCTTAGTTCCGAAACAGTTCTGAGTTCGAATTAGTACTCGTACAAGGTTTCGACTACTGTTTCAGAAGGCTGTTTCAGAGTATTTTAAGATACGCCAAACCGAGTACTCAAGACACCAAGTCTGACCGAATCAACTTATCCATCCTCAACCTCAATACATTACCACCAACTCTCCGCAGAGGAAAACAAATTCATGGGAGATGCAAATGGATATTACCTATGGATAAAAACCACGTGAACCGAGCTTCGCGAATGACTCTGCAAGACAGTTAAAATCCAAAGGGAACCGCAGGAATGTTGACCAGGACCCTCTAGTGGTGGTGCCACCCATGTCGACATCTCTACAAGCCTTCAAGGACGAACAGTCACAATAAAATTTAGTCCCTCCATTCGAAGAGTTCTCAAGAGAAAACATCGAGGATTTGGAAAAGTAAGTTTAATGCGTATTTTTAGTAACATCAACTACCTAGATACAATGTACAACACACAAGTACCTAAAAGTAACGATTAGCAGTATTAATTGAGTGTGACAATAAATTACCGAACCGCAGCGAATCTTTGCTGTGTCTAGCTATATTTCGAAGAAGAAGAATCGGGAATGGAATACAACGTAATATTATATTGAACACTGAACTTTTTTTAGTAATGCAAACATAAGCTACAACTTAACAACGTCTGGTGAATTCGATAATAATGATAAAATTACGACTGGACTATAACAATCTTAAAGCTTCTCTATGCCCTCTGCAATAATGTGTCGTATAATTTTTGTCCTTGATATTAACTGAACGTAGGTAACTTTTTCCGATATTATGATGCCACATCAGTTTCGGGCTGGGGCCCGGGGGGCCCCAGGGGCACTCCGGGAAACCAACATCTGGAGGCCCCACAGATAAATGTATATAACCATCTTAAAATAATCCTCCCAGAAAATTCTTCAATCCTTTATAGAAATAAATAATACATCATATTCATATACTTCGTACTCTCAATATCTATTATTTCTACTCCCCTAGTGGCAAGGGGGGTAAAATGATAAGCAGCATTTTAAATTGAAAAGATTGAAATGAGAGGCGCCGTTTTTAATTACCTAGGTGCCCACCGAACGGAAAATTACGTTGAATGTTTAAATCTCGATACCTTTCTTCTACATTCTGCGGCCCTATAGATATAGAAGGCCGCAGTGGCCTGTGGGGCCCACTTGATTACCAGTTCTCTGGTTTAGCCCACCTTTCAATAGGTTCGAGGGTGGTGGGGCCCCAGAGAAAGGTGTAGCCCTCCCCTTGTCTCTGGGGTTAGTACCTAGCCTATAATATGTAGGTACCCAGTAGAAAATCGGAGACCCATAGGACAGTAAAGATCCCATAAGCAGTATCTGTAGGTAGGTAAGAGGGGAGGAGGGTAAAAGGGCCGTGTCATTCCTTACTCGCGGTGTCTGCGTAGAAACTTTTTATTTATTTCAATTTTCTTCTAATTTAATCTATGTCTTCAATTATTATTTCTTTATATTGTTTCAAATCTAGATGGCTGGGAACCCCGGGGCCGTTGCCCTGTGCGCCCTATGGCCAGCCCGACCCTGTGCCACAGAAAACCCTGATTGCGATTGAATGACGGGTGTTTTGTATTGTAGTACTCTGACCTCAAAATCTTTCGGAGGGCTGTGGTTGTTGAAAAGACAATGGAGTGGCTTGATGAGCGCGTGTTCCAGCGCGTCCACTTCCGAAAACAAGGTGAATCCGATCGGAAGAACCCGTAGGAGCCCAGAGGATTTCACCAGACCCGATGGAAGGGAATCTTACGGACCGGTGCCGACGCATCTTACGGTCGGTCAGCTCCTACGAACCAGACGCCCTGGAAGACCCGCGTAAGAGCTCCAGGGTTAATGAAGTGTGCCAAGAGTCCTTTAAAAGCTTCCCTCACAAACCTCTATCAGCCCCCGAGCCGTTTCTTCCAACCAAAGCACCCTCGTTTTTATGACAATAATATATCGTCGTCCCCAAGAAAGAAGACCGCTTTGCTTTTAAAATATCAATTTTCAGTTTCTCCGAGAGGGTGAAAATGGGAGGGTGCCTTCTAGAAACCATAAAATAATGGGGAAGGAATTTCGTCCGTTGAATCACTAATGCATTGTCAAGTGTCGCGAAACCTAGAGATTATAACCCCTTGCCATTGGAGGTTAACTCAGACATTTTCCAGTTTTTGGTCTTAGGCCGGGAACGAGGTCGATAATATTGTCCATTGGACAATAAATTATCATGATTTATGAACTTGTTATTTCTCAAAATACCTATGTAGGTACCTACGAAAATTGCAAAAATAGCGTAGGATCGAAAAAAAAAAATTCCGAAAAGGGACGGGAGGAACCTTTTGTCACTGAGACCAAAAAAGATCTATTGTGACCAACCGAGAAAAAAATATATGCTTTCTCCAATCTTCATGAGAGACATTTTCAATTTTCTGTTTTTTCGACTTTTTTTAGACATGAATAAAAAAAAGGAAAACTTGGGAAAATCACCAAAAACTATTACAACGCAGTTGATTAGCTGGCGTTAGTCGCCTTCTACGCAGAATTCTCAAGTCTTGAGACGTCTTCTTCTTTTTTTTTTCCTATAAAAACAATTTTGGGTGATTCAAGTGCTCGATTCCAAAGGTTCATTATAGGTATTGAAAATAATGAGACGAAAATTTGAATCAAAACATATTTTCAATCAATACATAAAAATCGCTGATGATTGATACCTCAGGTACTCAGTCTAACACTTCTTTCCTGTTCACCCTGAGATGATTTTGACGTACAGCTGATCTAGTAGCTCAATTTCTGACTCAGCAGATTTGTAAACTCAATTTTCGATTCAGCGGATTTAGCTCAATATTCCACTAGATATTTATGTGGGAGCTCAATTTTTGAATCAGCTGCTCTGTAAACTCTGTTTTCGACTCGTATCTGTTAGGAATTCGGAAGTGCCCTGACCAAGATTCAAAAATGTCCTCCGGTCACGACCGGATGTTACCGAACTGCCATGTTGATGAAATGTTTCAGGAAATTCACGTTTGTGCATGAACGAATGTAGAGAAAAGCGTATAGGGACCATCTAGGGCCCAAAACTCACAATCCCTGTAAATGTCATCAACATCGGGGCTAAGTCTTGAAGTCTTTGTTGGGACAATAAATTTATCACAGACACACAAACATCATAGAAAAAACACACACGCGCAGATAGACATGGAGCTCAATTTGTTTCGGAAGCTTTGAAACTCCGAACCATATGATCCGGTGAAATACTCAGGGATTGTGCAGTGGATCCCCTAGACGGGCCCCTATGAATCTCTTCGATATTCCAATAGCATCGTTCATGAACTGTTGTTGAATTGTTCCCAATTATGCCACAACTGAAAAGGGTACATCGTTCTATCAATTTCCCTGGTCGTCCTGAATTCAAATCAACATTTCTCTTGGTGCTACCGTATCTTGGGAGAAGACTGGAGCTAGACAGTTTCTCATAGCTCTGGAGATACCTAATTGGAATCCGGAAATGCGGCTGAATCTAATAAATGAACTATACTTACTTATATTTTTTCTTAGACGTATTTTTTCAGGATCAAGTGTTTTTTGTTTATCATTCTCTTTCATGAAAGCTTCGATCGTCTTCTCCATGTCCATATTCTTCTAAGTTCGATCACGTAATTGGGATGCCAGATGTTGCGACTGGTCAGTTCCTCCTAGAACCTACCGAGTACCCCTGCTAACTCCGAAAATGATGTTTCCTTCCCACAGATAAATGATTTTAATTGCAGATTTTTCTTGCAATAGTTTGATGATATTTCTCGTTTCATGCCCTTGTCCAACAGAACAGATAAGCATACTCGACAATGAAAACTCCAGAACCAAGCCTTTCTCCCAATTTTCTACTGCACGATACAATGGGTACTATTCAGTGAGGACGAGGAGGAGACAGTTTACCTGGGAGTCTTCTTCCTACAACAATGCAGCAGCCTCGTGACCCATCAAAGCCAACCTGTGTTTACCTGAATGGCTCACCTCCCACACCTGGCAATGGGGGCCAGAGCACCGAAAAACTAGGGTTTCTTGTCTTCTCACCAAGACCAAAACGCCAAGTAACGTTTTTGACCGAAATCACCTTTTTCATGAAAGCCACTTCGCCATTTTACATAATTCGTTAACGTCAACCAGTTGAAAATGATCAAAATTATTACACAACGGTTTATTATTCTCTCTACAGATTACCCATCTGCAAAGGTACCATCGGTATATAGTATGTACCTACCGTGATTATTATCAGGAATTTCACAATAATATTATTCCGTTTCTACAATGAGTATCTACCTGTAATATTATTATTATCCGAGAGTTCTAGGTCCTTTTCAACGCAATTCAGTTATAATATAACGACAGCCAAAGGAAGCTTATATAAATATATAAGTAAACAAGGAACTCGATTCGGGGAAAACGAAAAAAAAAGTTGCATTTGATCAGCTGATCCTTGATCGGGAATTTGGCTTACCAGGGGAAATGTGCGATTCAAGCTCGTGTTTCTATTCTTTTTTCCGTTCAACCCTCAAGTCCTTACAGGGAGCGAACGGTTGGTCCTATGAACGTCAAATAATGTCCACTTTTCAAGTTTCGAGAAAAACGCGTTTTAGTTTCGTCTAGTGCGCCGTCCGAACCTTGGAAGCTAGAGATTTCGTTTTTCCACCATCACCCCCAATTCTATTCCCCTGTTTTGCCAATAAACAAACAAATCTTGGAAACTATGTTTCTGGCCTGTATTAGCTCATTTGCCTATAGTAAACATTTGGATACTGTAACAGTGCTCCGCAAGGTCTTGATCTACGCTAAAAATATTGTGATCCATTTGAAATCGAAAATATTCCATTCCATTCCAATCCATTTGAAAATACTATACCTTCTTATTTCGAGTCATCCCCTTTGACTAAGGGAGAGTTTTGAAAATGTCATCCCCTAGTTTCTACTATCAACCCCTCAGGGTTCGTTCAAATACTGCGACGTTTTGTCCCATTCGACGCTGAAAATTGTGTTCTATTTGGAATTGATTGAAAAACTATACCTTCCTATCTGAAGTTTTCGAAATAGGCATGGCGTTTTGAAAATGTCATCCCCCATTTTCTACCCCTTATAGAAGACTGACGGTAACGCCAAGCTTCGGGGCACAACTACACCCCAAATGGGGCTGGTATACCATTATTTCATTATATTGGTCCATGGTAACTAAGCAAAGTGCCGCGGACGGCAGATTTTTGGTTTACTTACTGTTTTCAATAATGAACCTTTGGAATCGAGCACGAAAATGTTAACCCCCAAAATTCGATGTTTTACGATCCAAGATCGAAAGAAAATAATAAAATAGAATCCGAAAATCGAAAATATTTTTTTTACACTGTCCATCCGCCTCACAGTGGTCCAGGAGACTTAAAAAGCTGGCCAAAACTTCAGATGCCTAAATTCACTAAAAATACACCATCCCTTCTGTTTTTCGACACTCTGAATCGAATGAATCCTATTACATTGAGTATGATTATATTCATACCTATATATTTATTTATGTATAGTTCCCCATGATACATTCTTATTGTACACGATACAAAATTCGTTAGTTCACACAAAAATTTGTCTCCTCAAGAGTGGTTATGAGTTTTCAAATTATTCCAAACAAATAATTTTTCAGCAATGTAGTTAGGCGTATGGGGGTGTCGTAGAATAAATGTTTTTCGAGATACTGAATCGATTGCGACTAGTTCCAGCCGATTTTCTAGCATCCAGAGAACCAAACTGACAAATGTAGGTCCAAATCATCAAAAATGTAGGAACAAGAACCAAAATATTGTTGTTTTTTTTTTTCATTATTATTTTATTATAAATATATTTGATATTCTTACATCATTGATTATAATGGGCGTGCCATGTATCCAGATACTATTTTATACCTATATTATACATCATCCAAGACAATTATCTGTTCCTAGATTAGATTTTAAAAACTCGAAAAATTTCAAAATGTCAATCACATGGAAACAAAAGATGATTTCGTTGGCCAGAATTTCCGGAGTAAGTACAGCTAGGAGTCAAATTTTCAAAATTTACGTTAAAATCCTCTTAAAAACGAGTTTTTGTGGTTTTTGATGAAAATTACAATCTTAAACACGGAAGACTACCAACCAAATATTTAAAAGAATCTGAGTTTAAAAATGTGTTAAAATGGCCAATTTAGAAACAAAAGTAGAATCAAAAATGAAGCGGCCAAAAACAGCATCCATAATTCAATGTTTTTCATGAATCGGAGAAAATTGTTTTTTCTTTTTTTTTGGTATTAGGTATTTTTCAAGTTTTGAATAACATACCATTGTAGCTTTTAGGTACCCACTACTTAGTAAAGTAAGGAGGACGTTAATACCTGTAAATCTGGTAGGTACCTAGCCAAAAGGACCTGATTTGGAAATTGATGCAATACAGGAAGGTAGGTAGCATACCTTAGGTACATGAAATCAGTAGGTAGGTACCTACCCAAGTAACTTGAGGTTTTCTTCCTACCTACCTATCCTAAAATTTATCATTCAGCAGAATTTATTATCAGAATTTTCGTCCGAGACGTACCTGCCTACTTTCTTCCAGACAGATGATAATAAGAAGTGTTACCTATAGCTGAACCTACAAGGTATTACCTAGGTATTTAAAACGTTCACATACCTTGATTTGTGACGGAGCATATTCCCAATAGCAGTAGCAGCAAATTGGACGATGATTTCATTTTGAATCGTTGACACTCACTCACGCTTAATCAAAAAAGAAATGTTAGGTACAAAATAAACTCAATTTTCAAAATTGGTGGAAACACAGAAATGGTAAAAACTGCCTTTGAGAAGAGGGTTTGGGAGAAACAAAAATTGATACCGACTAAGATACTAAAAACCCAAACAGGGTGAGGGGGGAAACCAAGGAGGGAAGGCTACGAAACGAAACGGAGGCCCGCAATCGCCTGGTGCTTGAAGAACACTGAGGCAGAAAAGGGCGGCCAGCCGGCATTCAGTGTCGCCAACGTAGTCAGACGGAATTCCTGTACCCTCCCTCAGCGAGAACTCCGCCATAGAATACCTATACCTACTTCGTGCATAACTGAACTCCGCTACGTAGGGTGACCAGACATACTCTTTTTAGAGTATATCTCTATACTCTTCTTTTTTTTTTCTTTCCAGAGCCCAATACTCTTTTTTTCTGACGGAAGAAGGAAAAGGTATGTTAGTCAGTTTATGTTAGAGTATGATATTCAGTTTGTGAAAGTCCGGATTTGGCATAAATTCCGCAAAAGTTCCATCCTTATCTTTGAATTATGATTATAACATATTTATTCTATACTTACTTTCGTTTCGGGTCTTCGTTCCCACAATCCGCATTTAAATAAGGATGAACTAGCAAGAAGAAGCTGCATTTTAGCCCTCCAGATTAATTTATGGTGGTTCTCACCAATATAGATAGACGAAAAAACATCGTTTTTTAATCGAATCTTCGAGCTTTCTCCAACATAACTAAGGTTTTGATGGAATTATCAGGATTTACTATCAATTATTTCTACTGCGCCATTCTTGAACGATTCCTGATGCTCAACACTTTTTTGGTTTAAGTATTATTTTCAATAATAAAAATTTGGAATCGAGCACAAAAAAA
>JAEMON010000003.1:26058633-26070022 GCA_030264115.1 Lygus lineolaris | reverse complement strand
ATCTCGGACTTTAGCTCGAACTTGGTGAAATCCACCATTAGACAGTTCTCTGCCTGCTTAAACACTCAAAAAAACGGATATTCCTTTTTTTATCGAAAAAAGTCAATTGCTATAGTCAAGTGTCTCTTCCCCTCTCGAGTTCTGTATCTACCACCAACATCGTCAAGGTAATTGAAATATCTCCTTTTGTAAAGCTAGACGTATTTTTGTCACATTTCTCTGTTATTATTTCTTGTAATACAAATATATTCAAAAATTGTATACAGAAGTAGTGTGTCCTTTCACCCTTTCTCGAGTAAATTCTCTCTCGAGCGCATCAGTCCAGTAATTTTAAGAAGGTTAATCAAATAAGTGAGATTAAGGATTTGGGATTAGAATAGAATAAAGTTTATTCACAAATGATTTTACAATGACACAAGACAAATGAGTAACAAATACAATGGTACTTAGGCGCTAAACATTTAATTGATTCCGCCTAACGATAGGCTATGCCCGTGTTGTTAGGCAATCAGTTGCCAATTGCATAGTATTCTATCAATCGTCGATGAAAGGTGAAAAATCAACCGTTCAATAGAAGCTTGAGTTACATGATCACAAAGTTACATGAAGTTACATGATCAACAGCATACACCTGCCAAAATTTTTATTTATCACAGGTATATGCTGCCGATTAAGCTATCAATACCTCCCATTCCTATCCTGACTGTCCATGAAATTTCAGTTTTGTAATTAGACCTCCTGTAGTTCATGGGAGATTTCATGTTAGCGCTTATACTCCTGTGGTTTATGTATAGTACTTAAGATGGACTATGAGTAGTAAGAACCAGCCGGGGTCTAGGGGGAACAATGTCCCCTGCAGACACGAAGCGTGTAAAGTAAATAGGTGTCCTTATAACGTTTATAATGTTTGGATGTTTGTGATAAAATAATAGCGAAATCTTCACATAGAGTTGACGAATATTGATCTTTACAAGGTAAAAACCTCCTCAGTTGGGGTTCGGCGAGGAAGCAACATCATAGTAAGAAATCATCATTAGATTTCAATAGTTAGGAATGTCCAGTCCCCCGCTTGTTAATCTTCCCAGTACGTACCAGCCTACAATAAGATACAAGCCTACAATAAAAGTACCAGGAAACTCTCAGCAGCAACTAAGAAAAGTCCTCAAGCTGGTTACACTGGATTTACGAGGTGCCTTACCAAGGAGTGGACTTTCACTCAAAGAGTCATTAAGGGGTTGTTCGTGTGAATATGCACCCCTAAGGTACTGCATCCGTCGTGCTTTTATACCAGCCCTCTTTGGAGAGGACATTGCAAGGGATGAAGAGACTGAATCAATGAAATTATTGGTCAAGCTGGGAGGCCTGGCATTGGAGGACCCTGTGAAAACTTGCGCCACAAATTATACCTCTTCTAGGAGAGCCATCACAGTTCTAGCAGGTGTACTCCTGATGGGTGGGACCCTTCAGGTGGGAAAACATGAGAACCACCTTAGGGAGGATTGGGACGAAGCGAAGACCCTCAACATGACCGCAGCGGCCGCAAGACGTGAACGGCTTCTCCAAGTCAGCAAAAGGTACCTCAAAGATAGAGGTCTTAGATAGGATCATGCAGAGCCGTCATTCATCACAGTGGCTCACGGCAGTCCCATGCAGCAGCACGACCTGGACCTCTCACCAACTGGATTCCGGGATGGATTGGCCATAAGATACAGGCGAGAACCTGTCGGGCTACCGAGCAATTGTGATGGGTGTGGAGTGCAAATTGACCTGCACCATGTGTACTGAATTTTAAAAAGGGTGGTTTAGTCAAGCGCAGGCATGACTGAATAAGGGACCAATGCGCAAAAATGGCAAGCCTTGCATGGAACTCCAGTTGACTGGAGCCAGTAATGGAGGAGGGGAACGACGGTAACCCACGATTGTTGGCATATATGAAGATCCATGGGACCAGGAGAGGACGGCGTACTTTGTCACCTGGGTTGTAAACCCAGATGCCTAATGTTACGGTTCCATCGACTGGCCAGCTATTGCTCAGAAAGCTTCTAACTAGAAACACACAAAGTATGATGCTGCAGCAGAAGACCTCATAGAGGCTCCTTTACCCCTCTGGTTGTGGGATGCGACGGCTCTCTCAACCGAGAGTACGATAGTATCTTGAAAAGAATGGCCGAAGTTCTGGCTGAAAAATGGTCAAAGCTCTTGTACCAGGGGACCTGTTTGTTGGGTTCTGGTGAAAACCCAGATAGCTGTAATATGGACGGTCTCCATGCGAAGGATGGTGAGGTGCCTTGGATAGGAGGACGGAGTTTAGAACTAAGAACCAGGCGGCCCACACAGCTCCCTTCAGTGAGTCAAGATGGCGAGCACACTATTCCATGGACCTGAACGCGCAAAATAGGAAACGAAATGAGGGGAAGAAAGAGCCTGTCCCCAGAAGGAAGTCCACAGACAATTGAGGGTTGTGTTTGGTAGTATTTTGTTGATTAAAATTATTTAATTATACAGGTTGGAAATTCCGTTTGTGGGAGTAAATATTCACTATTTATTTGTTTGTGTATTAATCCTTTAAATTTATTATTCACTCCGTTCTGTTTATCATAACTGAAGTCCACAGACAATTGAGGGTTGTGTTTGGTGTTATTTTGTTGATTAAAATTATTCAATTATACAGATTGGAAATTCCGTTTGTGAGAGTAAATATTTACTATTTATTTGTTTGTGTATTAATCCTTTGAATTATTCACTCCGTTCTGTTTATCATAAGAGTTCTAGATCTTGGTCAGGTTCTATGAGGGCCGGTCGACCACAAATCGTCCGTTGTAGATCGGTGACAACATCCCTATCAAGGAAACCGCTCATAATGTGACTTGTGAATGATTCTGCCATTTCCATCACGGCTCTTGTATTTAAGTCCCTCTCCGTGAAAAAGTTTTCGACATCCACCAATAAAAGAATCATAGTCTGAAATGAAAATCAATTATTCTGACTAAATTAAATCGGTGCAGTGATAGTAATTTTAGAATAACAGGAGGCAGGTACACTACGAGTCGGTGGGTATATGTAAATGTTCATAGGCATCGTTCATGGTCCATCTACCTAGTCCAGAGTGGTAAGGACTGGATAATTTATACTTAATCTTATATTTAGTTAGATTCAAATTTTTACGAGACCTATCATTCTTAACACAATTGATCAGCTGTAAGTTCGTGCATCAGGCTCAAACGGCTGAACCTAACTGCATATACCTACACCATGTGCTAAGTGAATTTTTTCACAAAATTTAGATTTTTACTGAAATGGGGTGCATTTTTCTTTTGTAAAATTACAAATTTGGCACTTTCAGTACCATGTGTGCGGTTAGCTATCGCTATGAAGGAAGAGATTGTAGGCACTACAATAATATACTAGGGTAAGAGACCTCACCATGGCCCAGGGAACAATCGTGTCTCACCTTTAAACGTTTTCGCTTCTATAAAAGATACACTCCAGTTTCCTCTGTCGAAATCGCACGGAATCGACGCGGCATGACCATCTGTTCGATCGTTAATCGGTTCGATAACCCAAAAGTGCAAATATTTCCATACCTAATTTGTGTTTAAAATCAGAGGTCGACGAGCCTGCGGATTTCCAACTGTTTCGGCAAGCAAAGGTAGTCTCATTCATAAGGGTTTATTGTCTTCCAGGCGCTTTTAATGAAAAATTTCTTGGTGTAAATTAATGATAGTTGACCAATTTTCTGATGGATTGGCGTAAGAACTACCTCTGCCAAGTGGGAATGGTAACTAGATTCCTCGCGTCCAAGAAAATTTGAAATGAAAAATAATTCGTAAGCTCATAAATCTTGATCGTATTGATGTTAGTCAGTTAAGGGTGCACGGACCGACGGGCTCGGGGAGCACCTCAACGATGCCCTAACGCAGCTCTAAATCATATTTATACTATTTTTCACGTTTGTGATTTTGAAAATTCATTGATTTACGTATGTTATACAACAATAATGACATACTTCACGATGTGAATCATAATTTCAAGTTTATTCCATCCAGAGAAATGTGGAAGAAACTGATGAAAACCAGGTTCTTCATTGGTTTCTTCCAGTTTTCTCTGGATGGAATGAACTTAAAATTATGATTCACATCGTAAAGTATGTCTTCATATTTGTGTATCATAGGTAAATCGATGAATTTTCAAAATCACAAACGTGAAAATAATAAATATGATTTTGAGCTGGGTTGGGGAATGGTTGAGGTGCTTCCCGAGCCCGTCGGTCCGCGCACCCTTAAGAAAAAATGTCAAGATAAATTTAAAAAACAAAATATGAAAGTTCGAAACTCTTGATCGCATTGATGTATGTCAGTTTAGACTGAATGTCAACATAATCGTGAACAGAATTTACGTTAGCGCATTCGTAGAGCGTACCGTTTATTCAATTCATATGGCCGATCAAGGGGCCCTACTCGCATAATCCCTGAAATTTTGAACAAAATTGAATGAAAACTCTCGAAGATATGGCCGTAACAAGGAAAATGCGGACAGACGGACAGACCGACCGACAGACACGAAACCAAATTAGTTCAGGAAGCTCTGAAACGTAAAATGCGAGTGGAAATTTCAGTTTTGGAGGACAACATTTTTTTCGATTTTCAAAGTGAAAACAAAGGTTCCGCTACCTTCGGTAGACTAGGAAGTAAAACGAAGAATAAGTTCACAAGACCACAAAGCAACGATTGATTTGCTAATTCACTCGTCTTCCCAATCGTGGCTCACCTGAGCGACCATGGGGCAAAGTGATTTTCCGCAATACCAATGATGGCTCAATTTATGAAGTACGAAAACTTCCTTCGTTATTCAATTTTCTAGGGCAGGCCGCCCTATAGTTTCATCTTGGTTCTGATTACGTAAATAATCATTTTTTAAATATTTTCGACCGCCATGAACATTATTCCATAAAAAAGGTACCTATAGGTAGGTACTTTACGGAACGACGTAACTCACACATCAACCATCCGATGTGAAATTATTTATTTATTTTACTTAATGCTACCTCGTTTGATTTTAGGGCCCTTTATGAATTTTGTAGCTGCTGCGCGTGCGCAAATGTTGGCATAAACGAACTATCATACCAAACGATCTATCCGTCCAAAGTCGGTCATAAATTTCAATGGTAGTTTGGCACTAGACCTAGGAAGGTCCAATACATAAATTCTAACCAGGACGGATCAATCGAAGCGTCTGCGCATCCGCAAACGCGAAAATCAACAAATCGACATAACTCAAAACACATGAATAAAAGATCGTTCAAATTTGGATGGTAGTTAGGGCTAGGTTTCGGAAGATCCCATAAATATATAAATTTCGTCGAGTTTAGTTGCAGCATCAGCGAATGAGCAAACGTCAAATCGGAGCATTTCTACTATTCAAATTCGCCCAAATTTGGTTGGTAGGGATAGTTCCTACTTCAGGATGGTCCCTTAAAAATCAACGATATGGATATCCAACATGATGTAAACTAAGTGGTGCCATACCTGGTGCCCAGGTGGTGGCGCCACACCGTATGAGATAGGTACCTACCCAGTCCCACAATGAAAAAGCTTACGAAAATGCAAGATCAACGACACCCAACCCATAGATAGGCGTGCGGCAACACCTCCAGTGCCAGAGTCCACGACTCCTCCGGGCGCGAAAGGTTCGTGATGATCTCGGAGGTCTATAAAATATCCTTGTATCCCTTCAAAAATTTAAGCCGACAGACCCAACATCAAGTATCTTCAGACGCCATGGCAACATTTACCGGTGCCTTAAGGACACCAATACCTTGTACTGATGGTTTTTGTAGAGCCATAATCCATAATTGACCATTTGGGGTTCATTATATTATCAAACCGCAAAATTCAAATTGGGCCACGATTGAGCCACTGCTGGGCAACTTGGGGCCAGCTGAGACACAAACAAAAACTGAATTTGAACTCAAATTGTGAATCAACGGTTTGACGTATCACAAAATTTCTTTTTTTTTTCTCTAACTCGTCTTTTGATATGGACAAACGGAAATTTTTATGAAGGGAAGGAGAAATGGTAAAGGCGACGGACAGGTCGAAAAACTGTTTAAGTGAGACACGATTTTGCCTTTCACCCTGTATAGGTAAAAAATTTCGACCTGTTACAGCCAGGGCGTGGAAACCACTTCTACCTGTTCGGGAACTTGCCCATCGTTCTGCGAAAAACTTGAAATTTGAAATCAATGCAGCCGTTTGAGTCACAAACCATCACAGCGGAAAACCCTAGTTCCCTACAAATTACATCGTCTCGTAACAATCTTCGAAGTTCGGCGTAGTCGTTGAGTAAATTTCCTAACTCACATACCTTGGGATACGGTGAAAATGCGTCATCTGCCAGGTTGCAAAGAACTGATGCAACTTGAGGGTGGAGGCGGTGGAATTCAGAGATTACCGCAACTTTTAATTGGGCCAACCTCTTTGAAAGTCCTCTATAGAAATCCCAATAATCCTCTAAAGCCTGCCGGGTCAAAAATTATCTGTAGTTAGTCCTATGAGCTTCTGTAACGTAGGTACCTATCTAGGTTTTATGTGGTATTCAGTCAAGTTTAAAGTTCTGAAGGTGGTAGTTGAAATAAAAATACCTATCACATGAATTTCCTCAATATTATTTTAAATAATTTCATAAATTAATCTTGATTTATATTATCAGTCTACTGATAACACTGAAAACTCATAGTCCAGTAGATAGAGCAAAAAAGTGGTGTCTGCTGGAAAGTAGGTATTACGAAGTTAATGAAACTTTTGCAGGTTGTTCAGGGATGTTTTAGGATAACTCTGTCAAGTTTTCGACCTCGAGGACACTGAGCTAACTTGGGGAGGGCCGAAAAACCTCGAGATTTTTGGAATTTTTTCAGTTTTTCGCTCATAACTTCTAAACTGAACATTTTTCGATCAAAACGTTTATTCGAAGTTGTAGAACATTAAATTTGCTACAGTTTGGTATATTTGAACGACTTCCTAGACGAAATTCTAACCGTCATACAAAAGATCAAAATTAGAGAATTTTTCTCAAAATGGTAAAAAATTGGCGAAAAACGAAGGTTTTGGCCCTCTAACAATTAATTACCATAATTTATATGGTAAATATGGTAATCATTCATCACCTTAGGCGATGGGTTGAGCCAGGAACGCAGATACTTTTCTGCTGCCTTGGTGCATAAACGGGATAACCATGAACTACCACTATGGAATAGCTGCCAAAGTACCTTTTGATATAAAGCACGTAGTCTTCGCAGACTACCTGGAATGTGGCTTTGCTTGACTTCTTCCAAACAACTCTATCTAGCAGGAACAATCCATCGATGACATAGCCTTTTCTGGTGCCAAAGTTTACCTCACTGGTTATATGAAGAAATGCATCATACAGCATTGATGCCATTGATTTCTTGTTTTTGTGCATTCCTTCTTCTCTTGAAGGAGACATTGGTTATTCTAAAAATAACGTTTTCTCCTCACGGGGGAGTTCATTTCCATGACCTGCAGATGACCTGCCCCGAAAACATTGGAATAACAAACTAATCACCACCAAAATTGGCACCAGGTCAGCGGACAACCCCCTCCCGTGTTCCACGATTTCGATATTGATGAATGATTACCATAATTACCATGGATATTATGCTAATTGAGCGTTAGAGGGCCAAAACCTTTGTTTTTTGCCAACTTTTGCCATTTTGAGAAAAATCCTCTAATTTTGATCTGTTGTATCTCGGTTAAAATTTGGTCCAGGAACTCGTTCAAGTAAACTAAACTGTAGAACATTTAATGTTCTACAACTTTGAATAAACGTTTTGGTCGAAAAACGCTTAGTTTAAAAGACTTAACTTAGTTATATAAGCCTAGTTATATAACTTAGTCATAAGCGAAAAACTGAAAAAAGTCCGAACATTTCGAGGTTTTTCTGCCTTCCCCAAGTTAGCACAGGGTCCACGAAGTCGAAAACTTGAGAGTCATCCTACAACATCCCTGAACTACTTGTAAAAGTTGCATTAACTTCGGAATACTTTCCAGGTTGAATGCACAATAATATCTACTGGACTATCATTCAAACGAGGGGAAATTATTTAGTTTAGATAGGTCAGTACCTACCTACATAGGAGTGTATTTTTATTTTCTTGAAGAAAAGTCTTTGAATATGCTACATTCCTACACTAGTTAGTTATTACCTACTGCACTTAGTAGGTAATATTATGAACAATATTCAGTAAAATGGAAAGAAGCACGGCTAATGATGTCTTGGAACATAATTTCTGTAAAAACTCACATTCGTGTTTGAGGAAAATACACGTGTAAAGTAAATATTTCTATGGGCCGTTATGAAAAAAGTTTTTAGATAGGTAACTCAAAGATATAAATATTAAGTAGTTAGAAAAGACACTACAAACCGGGGAAGCTTTTCTAGTTTCTTTAGTTAGGTAGGCTGGTTCCTAGGTGGTAGGTAATGCTAGGTAATGGTAGGTAATAAGATTATTATTTATTGAAGGGATAAGGGTAGAATGTTCAACTTTAAATAATACGTAAGTACATAAATTCCAACTTCCAAAGTTAACTACGTTAATTATTTATGTAGGCACCTAGCTACCTACTTATAAAAGACACTAGAATCTAGAATCATCGGTGATTCTGGTGTCCTTACTAAGCAATTATTCAATAATGTTTTTGAATTGAAAGCCGAATTAACGTCTGACTGAAGAACAACACGTTTACGTTGGACTCTGTGTCCACCTTCGTCTCTTCTTCTTCATAAATACTCTCAGCTGCTCGCCAAGAGTTTATAACTCTGGAATAAGGCTGTTCACCCCAGAGCACTCTAACGACATCTCTCTGAACGTTGATGCTCTCAGAGTTATTGCTAGGTGGCAGATGTCTAGTGATCCCCTAAAATTCCGCTTCAAACGCCCTTGTGTAATTTCTTTTTTGGTAAGGAGGTATTACCTACTTACCCATTACTACTAGGAAGACTTTCCCAGCACGTACTTAAGAACGTAGGTAATTTCATCCTCTAATTGAATTTCAATTATGAACCTTTGGACTCGAGCATGAAAAAAAAATCGTTAAACTCCCCTCCTTCACTCTTAATTACCTATTATTTATTGAATACCAATACACATATACCTATTAGCTATAACTGATATAATAATGTCGAAATTCCTGGGTAAATCTTAATCTCGAACTAACCTCCAAATTTGAGCGAAATAGGTCATTTTAAGAACTAATAAACCAGGGTTTCAGGAAATTCACGTTTGCGCATGAGCACACCCTATTAGTGGTCCGATGACGATGAAATTCATAAGGGCCCCTCTAGGGACTAGCACGCGTAATCTCTGAAAAGTTCACTGAAATTGTTTGAGTAGTTCCGGAGCTATGCCTATGACAACAAATATCAAGTTTGCGCTTGCGCAGTAGCTATTGTTCATCCAACTGTGACGAAATTCATAGGTAATTGTCTTATTGTCAGCCCCCAACTACCTTCAAAATTTGAGCGAAAAAGGTCAATTAGGAACTAAGATACCGGGGTTTCAGGAAATTCAAGTTTGCGTATGCGCTCACGCTACTAGTGGTCTGATGGTGCTGGAATTTATAGGGGACTGTCACGGGGCTAACCCGAACAATCCCTGAAAATTTCATCAAATTCGGACAATAACTTCATTATATAGTTTTGCCTGGGACAAGGAATTGACCATAGACCGACAGACACTACGCCATACTGACAGACAGACAGACACAGAACCAAAATTGTTCAGAAAGCTCTAAAACGTAATAAAGCAAGTAGAAATTTTGATTTTGGAGGACACAGATTTGAAAGTTTTTAACAAAAACGTGGTTTTTGCCAACACTGCTACCCTCCGTTATTAAAGGTATCTAGGTACCTGGTATTTCGAACCGTGCATCACAACTTTACGCATATTTTCTGTGCTAACTTCTGAACCCTGGGCGACTAAGAATGCTTGCGTAAGACGTTTTGAAATTGCCAAGGCAGTGCAGTAAGAGGTGCTTGTAGCTAGAAACATGATGACTGGAGGTCGCTCACAGTGGCTACTCAAGGCAGACCGCACGCCGTGAAGCAGCGTATTGAATGTTTCTTCACGCTGAGACTTGAACACTTTCCTGTCGGTACCAAACAATAATTCATATTATTTCTCAAAGTCGATAAACCATAGGTTTTCCGACTAGATGGAAAATGAAAAGGCCAAATTACAACACTTACTTAACTGTACCTTGGGCATACTTATCTACGCTACCGCTGATTTTTTGACCTTGGGAAATTGAAATGATTAACATTCACTACATTTTGAGATTCATCAAACATCAAAAGAACACAACTACATATCTGCAGTTGATCTCCTACAACTTTTATTTTGAGATGGTTTTTGATAATTTGATTGGAATTCATATTTCAAAAAAAAAACACTTGAAAAATGTCGAACAAATCGGTTTTTGCATAAAAAAAATAAATAAATAAAAAATAAATAAATAAATGAAAAAAATAAAAACTGCGATTTCCAATAGGTAGGTATTATGCGGCAGGTATATATTCGTGATCAACGTGATATTTTCAATAAGACCTCTACTTAGTTCGTTTGGTACGATCCGTCTGACAGCGATAAAATTCACAGTGGGCCGTCTAAAGCATATCCAGCACAAACCCTGAAAATGTAACAGAAATTGGTCGAGTACTACCTACTTCTGCAGTTAATCCTGTGACAAGAGTGGGGAACTTGCATGAGTAGGAATTCTGCATTTTAAACCTCAAAATCTGATTCAGCGCTTCAAAACCCCCTGGTGCCAATTTTCAGTTTGAAATTACGGCTAGTTTGCCCAGAAAATGGGTTGAAAGGGAGCACGTAACGTCATTTAGGTTTCGCAAAAGGGGGCCTGCCCAAGCAAGCGGGGGGCCGGTAACGTCAGTTAGGTTCAAATTACAAGGCCCATTTTCGGTACCTAACTTTCAATCGTCGGACTCATATAGCACCATTTTGGGAAGCCCTGATTAACATATTTTAAAATACAAAATACAAAATAACGATGCAAGTTCCCCATTTGAAATAGTGAGGAAGCAAAAGTTGGTATCAGTTTTGAAGTCGTAATTTCCACCAAGTTAGTAGTATTTTAAGTAAGTATTTAGTATTAAGTAAGTTAGTGTTTTCACCAAGTGGACGGAATTTATTTTTATTTCTTCAACTAGGTATGTATCTCTCTCAATAACCCTTTTTTTCATCCAATGGTTAGGTATTGTAATAATAATCTGTTACGTCTTGCATAATCAGAAGGCACGCGTAAATAGGAAGAGCATGAAATTGGAAAACGCTGCAAATTATTACACAACGGTTTAT
>JAEMON010000003.1:25934266-25944841 GCA_030264115.1 Lygus lineolaris | reverse complement strand
TATAAATGGTTTTTTGCCTCAGTTCCTTCTTTTTCTTTATGTTCACTGTCCTGATCTACTGGGAATGAGATGGAAAACAAGTGCAGCTCTGGAGTCACGATCTGTTTCACTTTCGATGAGCCCTCGGCATCAATAATTCCCTGCTATTAGGGTCTAGTTTTCCCATCATCTGCCGACTGTTCCTTCGTCGTGTGGTCGCCCCCGCCGGGTTACGTAACCATCGATCGGAATGCGCTCACGGGCAGGGGTCACAAGAAGGTTAGACGTTTGTCTCTTAATTGCTGTCTTATTCCCATGAAGATAATTGATAGGATAGGAGTGGCTGCAGTTAGTTTACCTGAAGTTCTTCACGTGACTCTTGCGAAGATTTTGTTCTGGTTTCATGAAAACTTGAATCAATGTACTGTCTCTGATACAGTTCGAAATTCTCTCTCGAACAAATAGTTCAAAATGGTTTTGAAGGTCTGTTCTTCTTGAAACTCCATTTCAGTAATACCTTAGTATATCGAAATGCTAGTAGGTACAAGACATGAAGTAGGTGTATCTTTTATTATTCCTGAGCTTCCCACTTTCTCTCGGTAAGTAGTATATTCTTGACTGTGGTCTCCGCAACAGTGGTGGAATAAAGTCTTTTTTGTTCACCTACCTATGGTAATGAGTTTGAGATGTGCTACCATTGTCGCGAGAGGTGATTAGAGAATCTCGAGGATCACCCTATTCAAGTCAATACTGTTCTTGTGAAGTGCTGGTTGTAGCCAACCCGCTTTCTCGCGGACTTCCCCCCTTGCAGGTGACAATACGAGGATAATGTTATGGAAGTCCTCTCTGTTGAAGATGAATACAGAGTAACAGCTCAGAAGGGTATACCCTTTCCTAGTTTCCCCCCTACAATTCAAACACATTTCAATTATTAACTGGTGAGCGGTGACTACAATATAGAATTTTGTGAGATATTAATGAAATTATTTATGCTCTCAGTAGGCTAGAAAACTTGAGAGATAAAGGTAAACATGATCCTCCTAATAGCCTTGATTGGCTGACTAACGTTATTCGAGAACAAATTGTTTCGAATTTATTAGCCAAGAAAGAAGTAAATTCGCACCTGCAACCAGCAGTTTGAAAATGTAATTTTTAGTTGTAATATTTCTAAAACCCTATAATTTTAACTTACTTAATAGGTACTTGCAATTGGATCTAAATCGTGGGTAATTCAAAACGGAGGTAGTGGTGAGGAAAACGAGTGAATGGCCCTAAAGTTTAGAGTAAAAAATGAATATTATAGCAGAAATCCATCAATAGTGACCTATTTCCAAGTGAGCCGAACCAACCTTTGCATACACATTCAAAGGTGCCATCAAATCAGAATTCGTCCAAATTTGCTCAGTGCTAAAGTATCACCGCTCACTTCTTGGCACATAACTCACATAAGTTTTAATTTGGATACAAGTTAACTTACACTTTCTCGCTTACGTTGGAAATAAGAGTATTCGATGTGGTTGCACGATTTAATCGTCGTTAAAATGAAAGTGACAACTACGCTAGAAAAGAGACAGGAGACAGTTTGTGCGCCGTCATGAAGAGAGGAAAACGTCACTCGGAGTCGTGGCCAAGATAGTTCACGATCGTTTTTCGGATATGATATGAATCGAAAAAGTTGACGAAATGTTCACTGGAATTGAAGTCTTACTTGGAAAGGACCTCGGAAGTCACGAGGAAGAAAGTCCTTCTCCTTCGAGAAACATAGTTATGTGCCATCATCGGTGGCGTAACGACCTCTAACTGCCCTTGTGAAGTTGGTTGGAGGTATTCATGCTAGTAGATATGGAGCTCAAAGAATATACATAATTAGCTCCAATAAAGCCTTAAGAGCATAGCAAACCGATTCATTACCTATTTGTTGTGTGCCAATCCAGGGTGTTCGTACTTAAGATAGAGAACGTTTTTGGAATCGATTTTACATCCGATTTCCAACAAAAAGTTTTTTTGGATTTGGCCTCTTGAATTTTTTTTTAAACCTTTGTTTTCGTGCGTAAGATCCGGCCTTACCGGATCGTGGGTATGATATTTTGCATCCTCCAGAATATTTTTTTCGTTGCCGGGCGCCACCACCGGTGAGGCACGGAGTGCTGAGTTTATTCTTTGAAATAATTATATTTGAAATAAGAAAATTTAAAATAAATAAAACTCATGGTAATGATAGCGTTTTGAAAGTATTCAGGCATTTCCAGCATTTTTGTCGTTTCTTATTTAAGTTTTGATGCTAATCCGTATAAGTGCCTTCCTTCCTACAGTGTATAGCTCTCGCCACACGAAACCCGTATTGATAGTGGGAAGTAGCGTTAGGGTTGGGTAACCAGGCATAGTTCCTCCGCTTTGGGAGGTTGAAATGACCTTGATGCCCGATCACTATTCGATATAAAGTTAGGTTATATATAATCAATCCGTTCTATCACGAACAATAATACCACCCCACGTTTTTTCACTTATTTGGATTATTGGAATTCAAAAATTGAATAAAAACTGTGTTAGTTCAAAACTCTTATCGTGTTTTATGTTTATTAGTTTTGAAAAAATGGCAACACAGTCGTGAACGAATTTTATGTTAGAGCGTGCTGTTGATTCAATCATGATGAAATTCATATGGGACCTCAAGGGGCCCTACCCGCATAATCCCTAAACATTTTAACAAAATCTAATGAAAACTCTGGAAGATATGGCTGTGACAAGTAAATGCGGACAGACAGACCGACACGGAACTAAATTTTTTCAGGAAGCTATGAAACGTAAAATGCGAGTGGAAATTTAAATTTTGAAGGACAAAAATTATTTCGATCCCCGGAGGGAAAACGAAATTTCCGCTTCCTTCGGTAGACTTGGAAGCAAAACAATAAATTTACGGTTGATGAAAAGACGACTTAGGTACTTAGGTAGGCACTCAGTGCCTACTATGATTATGTACATAATGCGACATCAAATTCCGTCAAATACATTGACATGCGTTGTATATTACGTCAAGCACGATATTCATTCAGTGTACCTACCCACTTATCTGATATTTGTGTTGCAGGTAATGAAGAAAGACACCACAATGAGACTGATGACGAGGGAATCGAGAGAGATTCTGGAGAGTGCGACGAAGATTCTCATCATATTCAAGGATCTAGTCTTGCGCTTGTCTTACAGGTATGGAAAGCTAAGGTGTTCCGTACTACCATAAGGAAAAGCAAGATAGGTAGTCATTGATTGAATCGAATGTCAACCGATTGATTTGAACTTTTCCTTTCTTGATAATATTTTATGCCCTTCCGGTTCAAAAGCTCAGCAAAGTGTTCATGTTTGATTCTCCTCCCGATACCTAGCGGGAGAAGGGATTTACGAACGATTCGATTAACGTCTAGGGTTTATGTCCAGTCAAATCTGAGATCCCATCCATCAGTAACGGCTGAACCAATAGATTCCGTTGTAACCGAACGCCTGGCCGGTATCGCCATGCCTAATTGGCCCCTTGAGCTGACGTCGCGTTGTGGGCAAGCGGTCAGCCTAACTTCCTCTTCTGCTCTATCTAATTTGGTTATCTCTGCCCATTAGCTTACTCTCCCGTAATCGATCACCGGAAAACCTGGACGGTCTCGCGTTACAGTTAGTTTGGGGGCAGCACTAAAGTCGATTTGTGACTTATGGTTTTACTTCTTCCTGCGGGCGATTCTGCTTCCGCATCAGAGAAGGGGATAAGCTTTTCATCCATTTGTGAGGTATGAGAACTTGTTGCTCGATCATAGGTGCCAGTACGCTACCTGTTTATTATAAATTTGATAAACAACCATGGACAGAACTTCCTCCCATTCCTGAAGCCAGAATGCACTCATTTTTTCTGGGGGTAGCTATAAGAGTTTCATGACCTCTTTCATTATTTCTGTTATGTGTTCGGCACCTCTAAACTAAGCACTCAGCGTTTTATACCTTTTTGGACAAATCTGGTCCCGTTAGTGGTTGATTCCTGGTCTCGGGCGAAACTCTTTTACCTATATTGCTATTAGATGAAAAATGTATCCTCTCATTGTTTTTAACCTATAGGTTGCAAAAATAGGCTCCAAATCATTCAATTATGAAATTCATTAACATCATTACAATATTATTATAGGTATTCCATGAATTTACTGGTAGATATATCTTGAGCGTTTCCACATACAACGAAGATTTTTCAAATCGAAGCTCAACTAGGTAGATACTTTCTCCCTTAGACAAGGAGCATCAGATTATGTAGTTTCATGTACGTTCCTGCAATATGTAAGTTCGTAATCACGCCCTACGTTTCTAAACCGCAATTTCGCAGTAGGGCATGGAAATTTATTTCTCATAACAATCTTGGCTTCTCTTTGAAAATGGAAATGTGTACATTTTCTGACGGGAGACTTATGATGTTATGGTCACTTGCCAGATTCTACACCGCCTGGAGCCATGTGTTGATCGTCCGGTTATCACGCTAATGTAGGTGCTAGACAAGTAAAGGTCAATTTTGATTACACCTAACACACGGATATCGACCAAGCATGATGCAGGGATTTATGCTCTCACTAGTATCATCCTTTGGCAGCTCTTTCGCCGACTTCCCATTCGACACTCAAAAGTTAATGAATCATATCCATAAGTATTTAAACAACTAACCGGACTGAAAGAGTATTTACCCTGAATCGAAATCTGAAGTGTAACATTTTCTCACATATTCTTACGTGTATGTTAGTATGATACTTGACCTTGGGAGAAGTCTGGAAAATCTTTTTCCCCCGCAACCATATGTAATAAACTAATAATTAGTGAAATGTAGAATGCATTTTAACGCCTTCCGTTGCATCCCTTAAATTCGTGAATGATGGTTACCAACTGAATATAAATTTAACCATATCGTAATGAAACCGATGGGATCTCACGAGTCCCGTTGTGAGCTCAAGCGCCTCGAGGCAAGAAAGGTCGCTGGAGATTGCGCGGTCACGAATTGCGTATTATGAGATGGGACCGCTTCTTTACCGCCTTATCAGTGTCATATTGTGAACGAACGAGTGTAATGAGCTTCACATTCAATACACTGTATTATGACAATTCTCTTCATGAATTAGAAGGGCTTGGTCACGTTTCTGGTCGGTGTAACTGAGTCTCCATCATTTCTGATGTCACACTCCCACATTCCTGAGAATGTACGGATTTTGATTCAAGTAGGTACGATCCAACCTATGAGGTCCCCTGTATCAAAGCGTATAATAGGTAATATTTATAACGGCGTTCATCTACAAGTTTATGAGTTTGAAGTAATTGTAGGATGGTTGCTGAATGAAAAACTCTATCATTCTTTGGTAGAACACAACTCAGTTACCAAGTGCATCATTAATAATACCTACTTTGTCCCTCTTCTAGGTAATCATTAATCCCACGTAATTAAACACAATGTCCTGTGTTAAGTGATTTTCAAGGGTAAAGAATGATTCATCTTGATTTTTATAGGTATGGAAACAACTTTATGGTGGGAAATGCATGGCATGGCCGCCAATGGTGGTAGCTTACCTTAGATTGTTAGAGCGTTCGATCTTGGGTTCTCCTAGGAGCGCGGGGCTGCTGGGCTATAAACCTCGGACACTGACACCTGTTAGTTGTTCATCAGTGCATTATCAATCGCTAATTAGGGAACTAGTACCTTCGCACTGAGGAGCCTTGAAGGATACTAGTCTTTAAAAATGAAGAGCATAGTATATTACGATATTACGATAAATGACGTGTTCTACAACACCAGACAATGTTCCATTGCATTCCTGAATTGAGAGACATGGCATCTGATCTTATTTGACCCAATGATTGCTGTTGTTGGAGAAGGGGACTTTGGTTCAACAAGAAAAATTTGACGTATGTATAACCAAATACGAATATATTTAACTTGCTTTGAGACCATAAAATCAGTTTTTAATCTGAAATGAATGAAGGTGGGACAAAAGTATTAGTCTACTTTGGATCACTAACCTCTTGCTCATACCCTCCTACTTTTCTGTACATGGGAAGCGTACTATTTGGTTTGGATGATCATGACATTACATGAATATTTAGCTTTTTAAAATTATTGAGATTAAACATTTTCATTGAATCATTGCAGAATTGAATCAACAGGAAATGTATCATAATTATTATATCTAGAATTCTATAAATAAGTGGGATCTCATGTCTAGAGATGAGTACCTAGTGCAGGTAGAAGCTTGTAGAGTCAAGTAATTAGTTGCCCAAAGGCTTTCTTGTTCCCTATAACGAATAAGTATACTGATATTTCTGTATCATCTTAATTCATTCCATAGATTAACAACTGACGATGCTTGCAAAGTAGCGGAATATTTTCCGTGATACCTATATATCAAATTGTTCTTGTAGAACTAAAGCCCCTTCTCCAACAACCTTAGACAAACTTTGTGGCCCTAACGGTAGAAAGAAAGAATTGCTATCAGCCGAAAAAAATGGTCTCACAGCAAGGAATCGGGGTGAATATCGATATTCACCGACACACATTTTTTTATAGATAGGTTTCAACAATCAAACTTTCTGCAATTTGGTATAAATATGGGTTTGTTACAATCACCATCTGAAAAGTGATAGACAACATTATCATCATTCTGATATGCGATCAGAAGAAATTCTATCATTCTTCATTTGGTTCACCGAGTGCCCTGGAGGTAACAGTAGGAAAATATCGACTGATACTTCGATACGATACCGGGTCGGTCGTCAGATGTTATAACCGATCGTTTGGATCCAATGGGAACAGGTTATGGACTTAGTGACCCATTTCCCGCTCCTATTAAGGACTGCTTTTAGGAGCTTGTTAGAGCCCTGGAACGATGATTGGGCAGTCAAGTGAAGAATCCGTAAAGATAACTTAGCTTATACGTAGGTTTCGTAATTACTTCGAAAAAATCAGAATGCGGTTAGTTTGAATCGAATAGCATACCTACATTATGCTTACCAATTAATAATTATTGTATTGCTTCCGAGTCTACCAAGGTAGCGGAAGCATTTTTTTTTTTTTAAATCTTCTTGTCAACAAATCTATCTTGGTTGTTGTAAATTTCATAGGCAAAATAACAGTTAAAATATCTAATTTTATTTTAACTGAAAAGATCAATGACCAATATACAAAAGTAAACAAAAATATTCTAAAACATAAATTATTATCAAGGGAATAATTCATTTAATTATTCAATTATGTAGGTACCTACTTAAAGAATCAACGAGTTGGATAGTCACACACTTGGGTTACTTTCAAGAAACTCAGATTATAGGCAAAATCTTTTAAAAATCGTTTAATCTATAAAGTTGGTGCTGTCGAGCAGATTTGCTTCACGCGGCAGTCGACAGAGGAGAATAATGAATATTTTTGAGTTGAAAGACTTTATTTATCATAATAATCCCCGCTTACGTGATTGATGTCTCTCGAACATGTTGGAAATAATAATATATTTGTTATAGTTTGAAATTATATAAATATAAGGGTAGGTACTTCTATTCGGTTCTTATAGGTCAAACCATTGGAAATCTCTCCTTGACAAAATCTTAAATATCTCGAAAATACCTGTTGCGGAGCTTCACTTTACTTTCCTTACTTGAGTGGACATTAAAGTGGCCAGTGTTTTTGGATGTTTTTCTGTAAATCACGGCCCATTTTGCATTTTTCTGGCGATGAGAGATATTAGACACCACCAATTCATGTGAATTTCATTAGCCTCTAGATTATTTATGAGGAAATGTCGAAAAACTACTAAGAAACAACTTTTTCTCACCTACTTTTTTTTTTGTATTCCTCCTAAAAAAATATTGGTTTGAAAAGCTGAAATTATTCCAGGGGGTTCCTTGGGGAATCATGATTTTCAAGCTACTGTTTTTATTTATAGTTATGTACTGTACACCTTGGATGTGGAGGCACGCAGGAAGCTGATTCGCACTACAAGGCTGTCTGTCGGGCCTTCGTCGCTGAAGCCCTAGAATTCCACACGTTCCTTCAAAAAGTCGGTACCAAACAGATCCGACAACATATAGACACGCCAGACCACATAGATAAACTACGTCTCAACGATTGGGTCAGTATCAATATTTAGTTATAGAATTGAACAGTTCATAAGCTAATGAAAATATGATTGGCTGGCCCTAATAACGTTGTAACCAAAATTTTCGGGTTAGTGAATATATTGTTCGAATAATGCTCTTTCAGGCTTACCAGGGAAATTAGTTTCGCTCGATGCCAGCCCTGGGAGCGGGAGAGCACCGGGTCAAAAAAATTAGGTACCTATTCGTTTTCTAAACTTGGGCGATTATTGGTTTACAACGTTTTTCGGGAACGCCATTAAATTCATGACTACATAACTATAATTATTACGGAATGTAAATACATACGTAGGTAAGTGGTACGGAATATTACCAATTTATGAAACATGTCGGTAAGTGCATAAATCATCTTCCCTAGAACAACGAGGTCACTATAAAATTTGATTTCAAACTAACATCCACCGAATGTGTAGTGTGCAACTTTTTCATGAGTGCAGTTGGCCAATTTTGGTGATCAATGATTAATCGAACAGCTCAACTCTTATTGTCGAATAAAATGGTAATCTCTTTTTCTCTCTCAATGGATGGTGATAAGATGGTACGATGATGTTGGATTAACTGGAAGAAGAATGCAATGCTCTAAAGAGTGAAAAATTAGAGTACTTGGTTGTCTAATTAAAAGGGAAAAGGCGTAGCTCACCCTCTCCGTCGCCAATTAACGTGACGCACAGTAAGGAATTGATTGTAGAAAGGATGAGAATATTATATTGAATATGAACAATGAACGAGAGATCCCTGTCTTCCATTCGAATGACGCGTAGGACTTCAGTCCGGAAATCGTGTCCCCGGTAGTCCGGGTACGTAGGCAACTTATGGTAATTAACGGAGTCACCACACCGTGCCAATCCCTGTGGGCATTTGCCCGATACAATTGTCCATGCGTAAATATCGTACCTCAGGTAAGTACTCGTAAATCTTTTTAAAAATTAAAATTGAGCATTTCGCAGCATTTTCAAATTCGTACCAGTTTTTAGAACACAATATAGCACTAATGATCAGTAAAGAAGAAGGACTACCACCTAATTCTGATTCTGAAGTCTAACATCTTTTTCTTTTTTCTTTGCACGTAGGCAGTAAGTATCATGCCTTCAAAGTTATTCAGAATATATAATTTGAATATTTTAGGAACGCCAATTCCCGCGAGAACAAGCGGTTCTGCAATTCTGCTACAATTTTGCTCCCTCTCTCAATTTTTTGAGAGACGGAGCTCCAGAAAAAGCAGATTTTTGTGGAGAGCTCACAATGAAGTCTGCTTCCACCCTGTAATCATCATCCAGGGAATGAATGTGTATCCCCGCCAAATATCACCCTCGGGGCAAGTGATCAAATTGATGTGCTTATCAGATCGACGCTCATCCTCTGCTCTGAATAACGAATCGTCCGAAGAACTCCCCAACCATTAAATAACATTAGGTGAGCTAACTTATCCTCTTTTCATCCCAAAGCGCTGAAATTTGGTGCATTCATCCGCTTATGATGGACACTGGGAGTGGTTGTGAGTAAGTCAGATCAGCTGGAAAAGCATTAATGCTCATTTCCCTCGTTCTGAAATTTAGTACACAGAATTTCAGTGACTGAGTGAGAACCCGAGTAAATACCTGGTTTCCAGTTGGTAGGTTATGATAATTCTATCATCATAGGCATTTCATATGACCCTGACACCGTGAACCTGTGTTTACCCAAGACTGAAATGAAAACTATAGCCTTTGGGGTTTTCTATCATCTGCAAACGCTTGGTAAGCCGGTTTGGTTAATAATGGTTTGGGATTTTATCCTTTGACGTAAAAATTTGGTCATTATCCCGTCGTCTTATTATTTCGTCGTGTCTGATTGACAAATTTTGTCGACTAATCGCAAACTGGGTTGATGGTTGTTGGAGCCTAATAGGTGGTCGATGAATAGATATTTACCTAGCGACTTATGAAATCCACCTTCAAAGTTAATCTCGACGTCCAATCCAATCGCTTTCAAGCGGAAGAATCGGATCATTCAAATTACGAACGGAAAATTCTTTGATTTACATTTTATTCCAACGTTTGAATTATCCTGATATAGTTGCAAGGCCCTTGACACCCGCCTACACACGGTATGATCTCACATCCGGTTAGTAGGTTGCTGCGCCCGGTGATACGTGTTTACAAAATAAAATCGCTCTTAATCAAATCACTTTGAGCTGTTTATTAGCGAATTTTCGAAGGAAGTGAAGCAATTTCAATGGCTCAATTTCTGAAGTTTATCTTTCCCCCATATATACGTAATATATATACCTATTATCATCACCTTCATCACTCCCGATACCTCACCCTTCAACCTATCTAAAAAATTCCCAAAAATTTCAAAATTTTAATCAACAATTGGACTACTCAGATTTGCTACAGGTATGGAAAACCTGGGAAAGTCGGGGATAAGACAGGGAATAATTGAAAATGTTCTGGAATTTCACGC
>JAEMON010000003.1:25915199-25928578 GCA_030264115.1 Lygus lineolaris | reverse complement strand
GTTTATGTGCCAAAGCAAAGACATAAAATGTCAAAAACTATCCGAATAGAACTCCACTAATATTATTACTTTAAAACTTAACACACTGCTTGGATTTAGCATTATTTCTGAAAAATATTCCTTGTGGCACCATTAGCTAAAACTTTTGCAATAATTTGAACCGAACATACCTAGTTTAATGTGTTGGTTCCTCAAAATTGCGATTGGAATCGCTGCAATTTCATGTTTTTTTGCGTTCTTAGTGTTTCCCTGATAATTTGAGATCATCTTAGACGGGGATTATGCGAAAAGGTCTGACCATATCCAGTTACATCACCACTTATGCCAACGACTATCAACCTATATTCCCACCGACCAAAACTTTTATTGAGAAGGAACCAGGAAAACCGGTTATCAACCTGTGGGACATCGAGGGTATCGGTCAGCCGATTAAAGCTCTTAACTGTACCTGCGACCATCAAAACAAAAAGGTGTCATGCGATCTTGCAGCCTGGGATTATCTGAAGAACGCTCGGACGGAGTATTCTGCCAAATACGAGCTGGATTTCGAGTTACCAGCCACGCTTCCAGACAAAAATCGACCTGGAATGGTGAAGATTTTGAAGGAGTTCCTGGAGGAATCGAAAAAAGATGAAGAAAGGTTGAAAAAGGAGGAAGATCAAAAAGTAACTTGTGCCGCACCATGGTGGAACACAGATTTAGTGTACGATAAAGACCTTCAGTGCAAGGTTGGTGAACTTTATCGTACCAGACAGGGTATTTTCCTAAACAGGAAGCGTCCAAGAGCCTTGGCAATGTAGTGGAACAGTATAGAATTCAAACGTTGAAGGCGCAAAGCTCCTTTTCCGGTGCTCTTCAACTGTAGTGTGAATGATCATCTGTCAGTGTTAAAATTCTGTAAAGTAATCAAAATTATTGGGAGAAGTGGAACTTTATCATGAGAATAGTAGGATACCAGATTAAAATCGTGGACCCTATCAAAATGGTTTTTCTGGTCCTAGTGTTAATAATTAGTATAAAATTCTAGTAATGCCCTACGAGCAAGTAAGAATTCGATAATAACGTATACCAAGAAGGTCACACTCGGTCGGATTCCTTACCATGCTATAAAAATTAATCCCAATTGGCCTTTTCAATTGCATTACTTGTATTTAAAACAGCCTGTGCTATGTCTGGTTTTGTTAATATAATATTACAACCCAGATTATTACAATTAAAATCATCATTCCAACATAATAGCAATTCACACAAATTTGTTAACTTGACCATTGATTTTCTCAAGATATTGATAAATATTTCATCTTCTTCTTCATGCGTTGGTTGTCTTATATAACTGTTGAATCTAACAACTGAAAATTCGTAGAAGATGCACTTATGAAACCTCATTTCTTAGAGTTAATTGAACTAATTTTCAAATCAAATGAACCTATCGTTAGTTCAGATTTGATTTTTTTTTTAAATATGTGAACCATGTAAATAATGAGTTGTATAATTTTCTTATTTCGCTTCTGTCCAACTTTCTAAATACTTGTCGTAATCAATGAAAGACTCATTTTCATTTTTCAATGGAAGACGCATCTCCCAAGCTGCATCTCTTTCCGTTTTTTGGAGGAAGTTGGCCCTTCAACTGGCGATACTTTTCCATGGGTGACAAGGAAAAGACTGTTTGACGAACGAAAAGTACTTGACAGTACGTGAATCCGGCGGTACTCTCTGTGTGAAATGATACGTAATAAATTATTAGTACTCAAATAAATTTTAATTCGTTTGTCAGCTTGACTTGTCAAGAACTAAAAGTTATTACCTACAACATGAGTACATTCGGAGATCTATACGTGTATACCTAGATTGCTGTCAAGAACAGGAAGTGGTGCTTACCTACGTGCTCGGTTATTCTTAGGTATTCGTTGAGGAGTGTAACTAGTTGTAGTTCTGGTCCGGTGGCGTATTACCGTGTTCTATGGGAGTTCGGGCCCGTTTCAAACTAGTTAGAATATGGTACCGAACTCACATAGGGAATGGAAATACGCGGTCCCCCAAAACTCTCTCTTGAGCTCAAAGTTGTGAACGTTTTGAGGGCCCTGGATTTGGAGATATTGAACTGATATATTTCACACAGTTCCAGTAATGTATGGGGCCAAGGTAGCCGTAGAACTTTGATTTACCCAAGCTCTCTCCCCGAAAAATTCCTCCCCTCAAATTTTAAAACCCCCAAATGAACTGTAGTAATTACGGTCTATTTAGGGGCTTCCGAATTTGAGTAAGGAGGAGTTATTGGGGAGAGGGGTTGGGTTGAGTTAGACTGATCCGAAGAAATTCCTCCACTCACCTTAATTGTCAGATGATCTATTATGGAAATCGTAGACACATTCAAACAGATGGGCAGACGACCCCAAAAAAAAGTTGAGGATGTCTTCAAATTATCGTGATAGGGAAGAGAAATGCGAAATTTCGTTACTCTGCTCAATGTACAGACATACAGAATTCCTATTTCATCTGTCAATATTGATAGTGATGGAACAGGCAATATTATGAAAGTAAAGTTGGTACCTGTCAACATGAATTTATCGTTAATTCGAAGTAACTAGCTACCTATTTATAAATCAGTGTATGATTCCCTATCCACGGCTCGTCCTCATCAGCTTTTTCATCATATTGTTATCATATTTTTGCGCACAGACTCCTCACAATCTACGGATTTGGAGAACGATACAAGTATGTGCTTCATTATTTGAATAGAATGCGATAAGTTGCATGATCACACAGTGAAGTCATAAGTTTTAATTATTTCGGTCACTTCCGTCGCACGCTTATTTTCCCATTCAATCCTTTGATATAATTTTCATTTACAGAGTTTTGTTTGTATAAGTCACAAACTATTCAATCTAGTTAATTACAACTACTCATGTTTCAAGCACTTTACTGTGTTTCATAGTAGTTGATGAATATATTATTATGAAGTCGTTTCAACCGTTTAGGCAGGTACTTGAAGTCCAACGGTTCAAGTTTAGCACCGCCATGCGTTAGAGTTCGATAAAGCATAAATTGTACCTATTGTAACCTGTTCTCCCAAGTCTATTGCTGGCATTGTGACATAACGAATCCTATTGTTTGCGCTCGATGCATGGTAAAACTGATGTTGTAAGGTGTTATAATAATTTCCTCTTACCCCGTTATATAGAGTATGACAGATCTTTATAAGTTACCCAAACTTATGGTTGTATTCATAGCATGATACTGGAGTTTAATGAAAACGTTCCCACTCAGATAAGATCGTCCTGTAGTAGTGATGATGCATGGGAAAGTAAAACACACATTCAACCAACTACTACCCATACTATTGTCATCGTCAATACTGAAGTGAATAAAAACTCTAAAAATAACGTTATACGTGATGATGAAGTGGTTCTTTGGTTTCCCCCATAACAATTTAATACCTATACCGACTTGGGATTTCTCCCCATACGAAGATGATGCTCACACCTTTTTCATATACCTATCTAACTGCACATAACTATGGTGCATAACTACGTACATTAAAATTACTGTAAACGAAGGAAGTGCTCACTGGTTGAATAATCGGTAAATACAATCCTTTTTTTAATTTGGTATCCTACTGCTGAATAAGGGATTGGTTCATACACTTTTGGAACCGATAACACGTACAAAATCAATCCGATTCAGAGTTCTACGGTTGAAAAACCTTCACACATGCACTTGTTCCTATCTGTACTCTATAGATTTTGGTTAACTCAATAACAATGAGGTATATCATTTGCCATGGATTTAGGAACCTTACATGATAGTACAAACTCAAATTTTTTTAAAAAGTTCTTATAATATGGAGAAGTTCAATGAACAATAACTCCAACTGCTCCCAGAAATGTATTGCCCTTGTTTTTGGCAAAGGCGTAATACTTTATTACATCAATGATATTATATGTACGTAGTTTAGCATGATTTTTGTGCCTTCAATCCATCAGACCAGAAAATTATTGGCGGGGGAGACAGTAAAAAGATCCAAAATCATTTCTTTTGTGCGAAAGAATGCGCAATCTATGGAGGCCTCTCACCCCGAGCAACCACTCGACTTTCAATCATGTGGTTTTGGGGAGCCAGAACGTTTGAGCTCTATTGCGTGGCGATAGATTGTTCTTTTGCATTCGATGACGGAATCCTAGTTCATCACCCTCGGGGAACCTTTTCTTTTATCGATCTTCATAACTTACCCTTTTGAAATGAATTTGAAGTTTTTGTTTATCCTTGTGAACAAAGTGTGATTTTATCACTGTTACCTCACTCTCGCATCCAATCAATCATAAATGTTCAGCTATTGGCTGAATGGTGGAGAGTTTGGTGCTTAAGATGTTGTCTAACAGAAAGACAATGATGAACAGTTTTCACAGTACTTACCCGCAGCTATAATGCAGTTCTTCTTATTTGCAAACATCCGTGGAACTACAACCACTGCAAGTATCTCAGGAGGAATATTACATTTATGAAGAAACCTCATGTACATATAACTCACTGTCTAACCCGTTCATTTTTGTACGTCCTCGCAGGCCAGACTGTGGGTTCAGGTGATCAGAGAACTGCGGATGGGTGTTCAATTGAAAAAAGTCTGCTACACTAGGAAGCCGATCGAGTTCGAGCTCACGCCCTACGAAATTCTCATGGAAGACATCCGGTCGAGAAGGTACAAACTCAACAAAGTCATGGTCGATGGCACCATCCCGCACCGGGTCAAAAAAGATGCACACGCTATCATCCTGGAATTCATCCGATCGAGACCTCCACTGCGAAAGGTATGGTAGCTCTGTCTTGTATCTTGTTAGTGGTAAGATGTAGTTGTTACTAGTTTCAAGTTATTCAACAATATACCTAACTCTTTAGGCGTTCCTCATGAGTGTTTACCCAGGTTTCTATAAGCTCTCCGAAAAAATTTTGGAATGCTCAATGCACTTCAAGAGGTAGCGAGCTGCAGCTGATCTGTCCAATCTTGAAGGGCGACATACCTACTGTTAGCGAATTTTCTGAGAAAATGGTAGTATTGCAATGGGATCAAAATTTAAGTCGTGCAAATTCTTGAAAATCATCTTCATGGAAATCCGTTTCATACCAAAACGATTCCTAAACTTTAACATTTTTCATGTATGTGTCATTCCAGACGATTTTCTCAACCTAGGTACGCTCTGAAAAAATCCAAAAAAACTTTCAAAGTGTTAATATGAAAAAAAAAAAAAAATGAGTTCGTTGGCCAGAATTTTCGGAGTAACTACCTATTCCAAGGGGTGAAAATTGAGGGTGAATTTTGAACGGGAAAACCGTGTATTTTGGTGTGAATTACCATCTTAAACATAGTAAAATATTATGATATGGTATGGTACATTCCTATACGAATCGGTATGGATTTACTACGAGTATAAGAATCACCTACCGAATCGTTTAAAATGATTCTTTGAACATTCGCTCATCAACTCATGCTGCATGGCTGGAACTGTTTTTTACATTGCCTACTGTTTTTACCAGCTATATTCCACTTTTAAATCAACTCGTTCCACGAATTTTTTTTCGTGGCGAGTTCTGGAATTTTGTCATAATTTTGTGATCATCTATGAAGAAAGTAAAAGGAGCCTATCCCAAGTGATCAGAAACTTGACGAAGTACCTAGGTGCCTCCCTACCCTTAGTTAGAAAAGAAAGCTCGAGTAGTGTGAGGATAATATTATGTTGTCTATGTTGAATTATGGAGTTTCTTCACTTGGTTAGGTAACCTCTTTCGGTTCCATTATAGTCCAGTAAAATTCGGGATGGAGTGTAGAATAATTTCCGGCAAGCTGGAAATGGTTTTGATCCCTTCATTCCATGTAGAAAACATGTACTCTGAGTTTGAAGCATCGCAGGAAGTGAGCTTAACTTTTGGCGGCCAAGAAACCGCAACGTTTTCGGTTTTTCTTCGGTATTTTGCATATAATACAAAAACTATGGGTCGTACAGAAATTCAACAAATTAGATTAGTAGATGCCGTATCTAGATGACTAACAACTAACTAACAACAAATTAACAAATCTATTATAACATTATTCTGTCCAATACCCATACTCCTTCCCTTGTTTTAATTAGCTCTCTATGTTTCCATATTCTCTCTACGTACTACCGTAAGTAGAACCGCACGTAGTACGTTCGGTGTACACAATTATTTTTTGACGTCAGGTTTTTCTTAATTTCATTCTTAGAACCTATTTGCAAATCGTGGACTACACGTAAATCGTATTAAACTTCTTCATAAATATACACTACATATTATACATACGTAGATGCCCTATTTGGAGAGTAATTTATTTCAATTTGCTATTTCCTCCTAAGGTTTTACCAGTGCATCCTAGGTCTTAGTAAATGGATATGTGGAATAAATAGTGAGGCGGAGAAGTGTCTGGTACTTGCAACGGTACTTATATGCGGCCCCGTGGGAGAGCGCTTTGAGAGATTATTCTTTGAAGGTAGACCTGGGATATCCTCATGTTGGGTCCCCTTACCTCCTTTCTTGGAGTCGCGGAGGAAGTCTGAACTGATATGAACGGCTTTCCTTCAAGACCATGTGAAGAGAGGGTAGATTGTCGTAAATCCTTATGGAGACCTATGGGAATTTATCTCGATGAAGAGTTATATCACCTGGGGTGCGTGCTTCATATACTACCTAGTGTAGTAGTCATCGCCTTTAGCTCACCCGTAGCGTTTCGTCTCACCTCTCCGATTCGTGAGAGTCATTTCTGGCAACACTTCTGTGAGGATTGTCTTCCTGATCATAACATCTTCCGCAAGCAGGTTCGATCGACCTCTACAACAGGTAGGTACGCCTACAGTCAATAACCAGACCCCTGATTACCTTTTTAGCACCAATTTTCAAGAAACGATTAGTTGCCCTGTAGCAAGCTCGGTTTTCCGTTGGATTGTACTTTAAAGGATGTTGGACAATGAATTAGTGGGGCCAAACGGCTGGAATAAAGAGTTGATGTGATTACAGTGAATTTTCGGAGAAAATGAAATTTTTTTTTTCGTGCTCGATTCCAAAGGTTCATTATTGAAAATAATGGAACAAAATAGGGGCTTAGTAGAAAAATGGGTAAAATTAATGAAATTTTGTATGTACCTAGGTTCCATTAGGGGTCTATTATGTGCATCGAAGGTTGGCGTTACTGTCAATCATCTCTAAGGGGTGGAAAATGGGGGATGAAATTCTCAAAACGCCCTAGCTTCCAACTGTGAGGAGAAAGAATATAATAGGGTCTCTAATTTGAATTAGAGACTCTATTGAATAGGACCACCCAGAAAGCTGTGCTATCAGCGTTTGCTCTCCGTAAGGACCGTAAGGGTTCATCCGAAACAAGAGCAGAAGAAAGAAACTTTTTCACGATTATCATCCGCAAATGTTGTTGATTTATCTGAAATTGTATCTTTGAAGAAAATAATTAACCTTTGTGGAATAATTTGCAACATTTTGCATCGAGGATAGGTCTTATGGCTGCAAATAAAATTCCAGGAATCTGCCAGAAATCACTACCCCATTTTCGTCCGGTTTTCACGTCTAATTTTGCATTCTCACCCGGTTTTAACGGAAATAATTTATTACTAATATTTATGTCGTCACTTTGGAGAAAATTTTGAAGGGAAATAGTGATAGGGAAATTATTAAATATAAAATAATTTGTATACTTAGTGCGAGTCGGTGCCTACTATTATGTCTCTGTATCTTTATAGTGCGGTGCCATAATAACGGAGATCAAAAATGTTCAGTATGTAGGTATTTTTTGACAGAATTGTGTAATGAAGGTTTCGTAAAAGAATATTAATGTGTAAGGTCCAGACAAATCTTCAACTTTAGACGGCTTGTGTGAGTGGTTTTCTATCCTGTTCAAACGAGAATAGGTAGTTGTTGGAAGGTTTGGCCACATTCGTGTCAAAGACTTGACAAGCCCTCGCGTGAGTAGAGTTCAACTGTAATTTGATAAGATGGTATACAATTTTATTTAGTTGCTTCGTTTTTTATAAGTATGGACGGTTTTGGTTGATTTTCACCTAAAAACCTTCACAACCTCCAACTCTTGTCCAAGGTTGTATTTCAATTTTTTTTTAATAGTCTATGGTATATGGCAACCCCCCCTCCCCTCTTATTCACCTATCTCCCTACTAGATACATATTTTTCATCCCTATTCCTGTTCCTTTTCCAATATTTCAAAAATCCAGAATTCGTTAGATTGAACTTTTTTTATTTAGCGTGCTTGTCTATATTCTGTCTGTTTTTTTTGTTTTTTTTTTGTGTTATGTGATTATATATTTGTGTGTCTGAGTAGGTATGTAAAAGCTTTTTAATCCGATCTCCAAAACACTTATTCAGGATGGAAAGTAGGTATTGGTTTATTATTTCTGAAAAGGAAAACGAAATTATTTAATCATAAATGCTTCCATTTGCCCTGTAAGATTTAAGTACCTAAGTAAAAATCGTCGATGCGTGAGATTGTAGACTTATGTACTCGTATATAGCTACTATTATTAAAACACGAGTTTGAATCGCAAATCTTTCCAAGTAGGCCATATTCTCGTTCAAAAATCAGCTGGTCAAAAGCAAATTCTTTTCGTTTTCACCGAATCGGGTTTCTTGTTTACTTTTATTATAACCTTCCTTAGTAACTAATAGTTGTACCAACTATAAATTAGTTAATCACGAAATGAAGGACGTACAACTCTCGGTACCTAATAATAATATAACAGGTAGGTAAAGGTACTCTTGTACAAAAGAAACAGTGATTAGGAACGGAAAGTACACACTTAGTAGTTTATCTTGAAGCCAATGAGATCTTTGCAGAAATGAATAAACCGTTGTGTAATAACTTGTAGAGTTTTTCAACTAGCCTTCATTAACGCAACTTCATTACATCCTAATTAATCAACCTTCGCTTATATCAAAAGCCTATTCTCGAACCCAACCCCCAGGTAATGTTATGTAACACAATATACCTAATAGGTAACTTCTAATTATTTGTCGACGATTTCCACGATCAGTTGCATAACGAAATTCCACGTTCATGATATCACCAATTGAATTTGAATAACCCGAGAGAAATATGTACTTTGAATGTAAATATCTTAAATGTTGAAAATCCCCAAGTTCAACTCCTTGTTAATCTTTTGGCACTGAATGCCCGAATCCTGTTCAGGAATTCCAACCATTGTGGAGATGGCATGCCGTGGCTCAAGTGATGTAACACTATGCATCGAAGTATAATTTTGTATGGTATACATTTCATTCGGGTACATGACCGAGAGAAGAGGTGTCCTTACGTAACTTAGTTACACAATCCACCTAGTATTTATTCACCGACGGATTGCGATCTCGGAAAAGATCTTCTACCATTCACTCTTGAACACTGAACAGTCCTTGGGGTTCTACTTCATTCGCAATTTCTTGTCTAGGATGAACGTTTGCTCTAAAAATTGCTCTTAAGTACCTACTATGCAATTTTTCCTCGGATGAAAGTAATAGGTAATATATTTTATGCTGCTACCATCCTAACTCCACTTGAAATTTTGCCATTTGACAACAATGATATTATTAAAAAAATCAAACCCCCTCAAAATTTGACGTTTCACGTTTCAAGATAAGTAGAATCCGAAAATCGAATTAAAAAAACATAAAAGGAAATCCTTCTTCCATAGTCGGAAACTTCAAATAGGAAGGTATATTTTTCCATCGATTTCAAATAGATCACAATTTTTAGGGTCGAACAAGACCTCGCGGAGCACTGTAGGACGAATCGTTCGATGCCAATAAGTACTAAAGGGATCAAAGGAAAAAACAAAAATACTAGTACGAATAGAAATTCTTTCCGATTAAAAGCTAATTCTTTCTGTTCAAAGATCAGTTGATAAAAAAATGCAACATTTTTTCCGTTTTCACCGAATTGAGCTTCTTGAATACTTTTACATTTAAACTTCCTTAGTTACTGAACTGGTGATGAAGGACCTATGTCTCTCCTATAATAATAACTACAGGTAGATACTCGGTAGTTGGAACTCATTGCACAAAAGAAAAGGTTGAAATTCATGAATCGTTTTAGAATGGTCCAAAACGGATTTCCGTGAAAATAATTTCCAAAAATTTGCAAAACAACAATTTTGAAGCCATTGCAACAGCAACAATTTCTTCGAAAATTCGCTAAAATAATGATTTTGAACCTCGTGATGTAATTATTACGCTGGGTAGGTAATTACTATAAAAATATTAATCTCAATAACCGGAAAGTAGGTTATTTCTCAATAATATAAAAAGAAAGGATGATTTCGTTGGGTAGAATTTTTGGAGTACTCCAAGGGGTCAATTTTGAAAATTTAGAGTCAAAAATCGCTTAAAAAAGCAAAAAAAAAACCTTTGTTTTTGAGGTTTTTGGTGTAAATTACCTTCTTAAACATAGGAACATAATATGGTATATTTTGAATCAGCGTAACATTTCCTATAAGAATCACCCACCAAATCGGTAAAAATCATTCTTCGAAAATTCGCTCATCAACTCATGCTAATTTATATGATGCCATGTCCAATACAGTGACGCGGCCTGCATGGTAAGTCCCGGAGCTGCGACATAACAAGTCCACGATCCGTTCCAGTTGAACCTCTCTGGGATGGTAATTTATAACCAAGTGAATCCTTGCGTACCAGCATTATTTTGTCGACATAGGGATCAATATTGAAATTAGTTTCTCCAAGCTGCTCACGATTGCCCCCAGTTAGTATTCCCTTTCGTTAGTCGTCGGCTTGCGCGCCCAACGACTGTTCTTGATGTTCTAAGTAATAGGGACGATTCTTATAGTAGGGACGAGTATGTTCATGACAATATTCCACTAGGGTCGATTGAAGGTCGGGATCTATCAGAATACCGTTATTAAAAAGTGTTACCTTCTTATATAAATTGTTTACATACTTCTGAAGACTCTTGTTAAAACCTATCATTAAAGAAATTATTAGGAGCCCCACCGTACTGGTGAAATGAATATTATGCGTGCTTGATGAATATTTGAAGCTACATATAATAATCCGAAGGCAACATCTCATTAATTATGTATTTTCATTGTTCTAGGCCGCTGATCGAAAACTTAACCCCCCGCTTGCCGTCCATTCCACTCCAAGAGAGAAGTTGCTTGAATCAATAAAGCAAGGCCACGCTAAGCTCTCTCCCATCAGGCGAAGTAAGTAACCATTGTTTATTGATCTCCCTGTTGCATGCGCTGTACAGTATCAGTGTCATAATATCTATCTGTCTGTTTATCATCAATGTCTTAATATTGTCACCCCTCATTTCCTGCGATCACTCGGTGTACATTTATCGTAAAGATATAATAATTATATGTATACCATATTTGATAAATGGTATCCTACATATTTTTATGATTGCCACTACGTTGCTGTAGAGACCTAGTATAGGACTTTGTTTGGGAATTAATAGATATTATATTTTTTGTCCCGTATAAGTACATACCATACTAGGTACCAGGTAGGTAGGTACCTACCATAAATATATCCTAAATAATTATTACGGAAGTTTGTATCATATGTGCATGGCGGATGGGCGCCAAAACGGCTGAACAGATTTGTATGAAGTTTCTGGCCAGGATAGTGCTCTAATCCTCTAACTTCACCTTCACGGGTATAGGTACTACTCTAACCGCGTAAATACCTACTCTATAATTTTCTATCTCCGTGTTTCAAACACACGAAGAAATTTGACGCCGAGCTACCACGGGATATCGGCTAGCCTATCTTCTATCTATCTACCTATCTATATTACGCTGCAGTCTGTTTGTAATTATTTGTACTCGAAAGTCGCTGATTCCCATGGGGTTCTTTGGAAAATTATGGGTATGCCAGGATAAATAGTAGATGCCGTAAAACCTCTTCCTTCAACGTGAACTCTGTCAACCTTATAGAAGTTGATTGAGTAATTGAGTAAACACAAGTTATTGAGGAAAGATCGTTCGATTTGACGTCGAATGGTGATGTGTTGGAATCTGGCGAAAAGAACTGTCTGTGATGCTTCCACCAACAATATCCACTAAAACGATTTCTGTAAGTTGTGCCATTCGAATTGCTGTTAATCGGGAAAGCTCGTTGAAATGTTTTATTGTAGTCGACAGACGATAAGCAAGGTTAGAAGTATAAAGGTGTCACAAAAGTTGCGTTACGAATTTATTCTAGGTTCTACTGTTTGTACTTTGTAATGTTGAAGTTTCGATTTGTCTGTCGACTTTCCACGTCTCTCGCGCAGAGTGCGCGAGTGAGTCTTTGGATTTTTTTTTTAAAATTTTGTTTCATTTTGGATTACCTTGGCGTAACCATCATCCATGTCATAATCATAACTGACAGTCATTTCAAAATCATAACTAGTTTACACACGAATTTCGCTATCTAAATTTCTGGTATATCTGCACTTCTATTACGTAGGTACTCGTACTTATCTCCTCCTGAAAAAAGTAAGATTCATGCATGGAAACAGAGATTCCTGCTTAACACGCAATGGGTCAGTAGTTCAAGGTCTGACCCGCTACTCCATTGCAGTCAAGAGACAAGAGTTAGGATCGATTTCCCTCATTTCCTTTGCCCTTCTGAAATAACGCAACTGACAAGAATGTTACTCGAACATCCGATAGCTAACATGTTCGCTCCCAACTAATAGTAGTGACATTTAAGATAAAATGGACCACTAAACCGAAAAAAAACGTTTTTAAATTAAATTAGAAAGAGTAATTTTTTCGATTAAATTTTAATTCTACGTACCTTTCACTGATCTGGTATCGATCAATTCAAAGGGGATCATCTAGAAGCTAGCCTGAACAAATCTTGACAATTTCATCGGAACCTAATTCAAAGTGTGGGAGGTATTGGCATCAGCACTTAAAGCCTTTGAGTAAGGGTAACCTTAAACCCTACCTTAAGGGAACCTTAAACTTCAAATGTCAATTACATTTAAAAAGTACTTACGTTAAGTATCAAATTAAATTTGGCACGAAATAAAGCATTTAAACCGGTTTCTAACTTTCTAACCTTAAATATTGAGGAGAGTGTTGCGCACAGGATTGTGCCAAACATTCTGCCCTCCCGCATAATGCGATTTTCATAAATCTCGTACGTAGCGCACCAACGCCTGAACAAAAAAGAAACGTTTCATGCCACAGAAATGTATTTCGCTAGGGAATAACTTGTTGGTGTGAAAGTAGAAAAATTCGACGTTCATGGTCGTAATGCTCAACGCGAGTGAATTTGCCTCTATTCCGAGCAGGGCCGGATTTAGGGGAGGGCAACACGGGGCCTCCACATTAGAGACTCTGGA
>JAEMON010000003.1:25864942-25897581 GCA_030264115.1 Lygus lineolaris | reverse complement strand
GCCTTCATTCGTGGAATTTCGCTGAAATAGCAAATCAGCAGTTGCAATATCAGGTAGTTTAAGAACGTGGGAAAATACTGGACGTTGAATTGATTGTGAGGATTTCTTTGCAAAATTAGGTCCTCTCTTCGTATCCTTCTGTTATGTATTAGGCATACTAGGTACCCGTAGGCACGCGTGCAGTTTTATGCGAGTCATTGGCTTCTTGTTGCCGTATGGACAGTAAGAAGAACAATGAAAATGATGGTTCGTTTCCATTAAGACTCCGAATTGAGTGCGTTATTACATCAATTTTCTCCCAAAGAACATATTCGTATACTTTGGCTGGTGAATTAAGGTCTCAATAATAAATTATCACTTGAGCATAATTTGTAGTTTCAATAATACGCATTCGTAGGATCTGAAAATTTTGAGATAGTTTTTGTTTCCGTTAAGATGGTGGTATGGCATTATGCAATTTGTTTCTTTTCTTTTATTAGGTATTTTTGTATTATAACTACCTCTACCTATATTTTATTCCATTATTCCAAGTTTTTGAGATTCATGTTCTGTTTTTTCCTCGGAATATCCAAAATACGTAGGTACACAGTAAACGGTACGGTACGTTTATAATCCGAATGCACCCGTACTACGAAATCTTCCGTGAATATTTCATCAGAGGCCTTTTGATGGATCTAATCATAGCTTATGCCGTTTCCTATACATGCAACCTTTTATTTATAATATTACCCCTACTCCTCCCAGTTTCCACCCTATTTCCCTCTCTGCTTCGTTTGCTCTTTTAGTTCAGTTCTGACCTTGTCGCTCGTTGGTTCAACGTTCTCTTCTGCCATAGTGAAAAATCGATGCTTTAGTTTCTCGAGCCCAGTTATAACCTTCCTTCAACCGGCTCAACACCCAGTTACCTCATGGTGGATAATGCTGGTAGATTAGCTTCGAAGAAGTGTGTTTTTATTCGGAGAATCTGTGAGTCCACTGATTACGAACTTGAGGAGGGTTTTGGACTTATAATTATTATTTATCGAGTTATTGGAACCAACTTTGTAGATTGATTTGGACTGGTGTCAGACAGATTCAGCCCTCTATCGTTTTGCTCTCACGATTGTAAACGGTTCTGACATTTTTATGAAGGAGGTCGTGGAGGAGGAAGTGGTCGTTGTTTCATGATGGAAAACTGTATCACGATCATTTATTTTGAACGTTTGCTGTGGTTTTTTAATTCTCAATTTATCCTTTATCATACTCTTCAGGTTAGATATTTTAATTAGACGCCTTCTACTTTATTTACCCATTCGCATGATTGTACCACCACTCGAGAACTTTCATGACTTCTAGTTCGACGACCAGTGCAGTCGAATCTCTTTGCGAATGGATTATCGATTTCGTCTTCCTAACGAGTGAGTTATTTTGAAGATTTTTAATATATTCGTTTATAATTGTGTCAAATTTTTGGTGGAAAATTTTTATCATATGTGAGTGGCATTGTTCCTAATATCGGGGTGATAAGATTTTCAATGTTATCTCCCGATATTTAGATGTTTATATTCTAGATACGATAAATTTTCTCTTCTGAAGTTAACATTTTTACATCGGAATGCCATTGTTTCGCTGACAGAATAGTTGTTAGTCATGGGAATTCCAGACTTCCTCCTATATTTTCCATGACTACGGCAGTAACGCCGGTTTATTGATCGGTAACGTGAACAATGGAGCCATCGCAAACCAAAACCAGCTTGGTGTTCCACGTGATGTTTCTAGTGATATACTTGACTGCCTATACTTTTGAAATTTTGAAACAGCAGCCGTTCTTTGAATTGAATTGATTGATTCAATTCAGTAATTCTTCTAAGGAGAATCACCTGTACAGTACCATCGGAGTGGCACGGTAGAAAGAATACAGATCGAGTATTAAATAATTTAATTGTTAGTTACCCTACTACCTAACATTATCTACATCCTAAGATTATCTACATTATCTTATTGTTATCTTGATCAAGAACATACCACATGCTTTATTGTGATTATTTGCAAAAGTATGTAGCGTAATCATGAGTTATCCAAAGATCCTTAATCCTAATAGTAATAGAAATAAAATATTGCATATACATCGAACTTCGGTATATTTTCTATGGATAAATTTTTTTAATCTGAAGGGCCCGTCGGACTTCTCATACCTTGGGAACCCATTTCTATTCTCAGTCTAATTAGCATAGACCTTCAAATTATACTAACTATATATTTAGTTCGGAGTGTACCTACCTGTTGCTTTCTCTGTTCCACATTTTTCATAGAAACAGATTCAGAATGTGATCCGATTGGAGTCCAACGGTACTTGGTATCAAACTGTTTCCGATAGGTCGACACGGCCACTCGACCGTGAGTCCTCTTAATCCTCGCGCTCCTGACTTTAGGAGAGGTTACTGTTATGTTATTTCCAGACCTTCTTAGATGCACAAGAAAAGAGATTCTCGGCCACTGGGCATGGTGTAGGTATAATAAAAACAATTGCCTCTGCGATCCGCTCAACTGATTCTCGATCGTTCAAAATTTGCCTATCAGGAGTCGAGATTTTCTTATATTTACCTTATCGACCTCAATCTTTGCGGGGAACTGTAGGTCACGACGAACGTTCAATCTTGTGTTCTTCGTCGAAGCTTTCTCTGAAATTACTCTTATCGATTCTACTCTGTCTGTTCAATACGGAGAGTAGGTAATACCAAGAAGTAAACAACAAACTGTCCTGAGCAATCTCTGCTTGGATGTTTAGGTTGCATCTTCCTATTTTAGTTGCGTCATACCTGAGGAGCCTGCTACGTTCAAAAGGTTTCTCAATACCTGAAATGCACCATGGAATAAAGTGGAGGTTCAGCTCCATTCTCTGCCCTTAACTTGACATTTTACGCTTGAAATTCCGCGGTCTCCACTTCATAAGTTGTGAACGACTCGCGAAGCCACGATAGATAATGTCTAACATTTTCTTCATTGCACCTCACCAAAACCTGGCAAAGTACCTACGTTATCATATGTGTTGGTATAAGGCAGGATAGGACCTTACAAAAAAACGCTTCTTAACTCTCACGCAACAGTTCATTATCTGAATTCCTCCAACTGTTTTGCTCATTTTCGTACCTATTCTTGTCAAGCCTTGTTGATGTTGACATAAGAAGAGCTGACAGTGGTTGGTTACAGCTCTCGGAGTGGGTTCGATCCAAAACGTCTGACAAGTTGGATGGGCAGTATGGATTCCTCACTTTTTTAACATAGACATAACATAGAATCCTTTAGTGAGAATTCCCCCGGAATTGGTAAAATAGATTCGGAGTTATGCCTATGATAACTAATTTCAAGTTAGCTTATCAACAGTGATCCAATTGTTACGAATTTCATAACCAGTCGTCTTTAAAGAAAAGCAGACGAACGGGTATGGATATGTTTCAGAACGCTTTGAAACGCAAAAGCAAGCTGACATATTGATTCTGGAGGACGCTAATACCTTTCTACCTTCGGTAGTGAGGAAGCAAAAATTGAATCTCCCTTTATATCGAAAGCAACATCGCTCAGTGGGGCGATTTTGGGGAAGGAAAATCGAAGTATGAAAGTCTCTATAAAATATGTTGGATACGATGTAAGAGTACATGGATATCTGATCAGTGCTTGTACTAACGTGGCGATTTTGATGAGCAATAACCTTTCGTTTTCCGGTCTTGAAGGATAAAGTCAGATGATGGAAAATATCTTATGTATGAAGTTTTATTTGGGAGCTCTTACCCTCATCACAGCATAAGTAAAATATACCTAACAATGAATGGAAAATGTTTCGTGTATAGGTTCTTAATACAATGAAATCGTGTACCTACTGGGAAATTATCTTTATAACCTATGTTATATTCAGTCTGATAGAAGTACCTGTCTTCCTCCCGCAAAAATGTCGAAATGATTTTCCTTACTCTGCTTAAGTGCTCTAATTACGGACTGTGAGCCGGGAAATATTGAAAAATGATTCAGCCAAGATTTCGTTAAAATAAGAAAAACATTCGACCGACGGAAAAGTAAAAATTTGTACTTGTCTTTGGAATTTTAGTGCCTACCTATATTGGAACAAAAATCAACAACTCCAGGATTCTGTCGGGATGTGAAGAGGGATCTTCATCTAGTCTGTCTCTCAATTCGACTTTTTTTCTGACCGGATTCTCAGACAACTTTGCGTGAGGAGGATGAGTAGGAAGTTATTGTTTGGAAAAAGAGAATGTTCCCAAATTGACACTAACAGTTTGTGGAATCAAACTTGGAAATTTGGAAAATAGGCATATAGGTAACCTTGAATTTGTTTCTCTCGCCTCTTCACTAAAGTCCCGTTTTACCTATCTAGTTCTGCCGGTTCCGTGGGAGAATCATCCCTCCTCCTTCTTAGGACACTTGATGACCGGTTTTTTCCCACATGGACTTGATCGTGGAACTAGGACCAGCTTCAACATTTTCACCTTTTCAATCAACTGCATCGGGTGAAACAACAATTACCAAACTCACAACCATCGGTAAAATACCTATGTGGTATTGAAAAAAAAATTGTTAGTATGTGACTGAACCCTCACTACTTGAACTTCAATACATTCCTCACTACTTGAACCTCAATACATTCCTTCCTTCTCGTATGAAAATTGACGGGTAAACCTAGCGAAGACATGTTTGATTGAATGTAGTATGTATATGTATATGAATCGGTTCTTCCATTGATTCTGAAATCGCGGAATAAAATCAGTTGAAGAGTCAGTAAGTGTGTAGTAAGTTCTATTTTTTGTTATTAATTACACATAGATGTCATCCTATTTTCACAACTGTGCCTTCGCATTAAATTTTGCATCCTCAATACCGAAGGTAGAAAACTATGTGTTCGTGCAAGAAATTAAAAAAGAAATGTTGTCCTCCAAAATCAAATTTTCCTCTTGCTTTTTACGTTTCAGAGCAAAGTGAATTTCCTCAAACACCGGTATCTCAGTTCCTAATTGAGCTATTTCTGCCAAATTTGCAGGGTAGTTGGGGATTGACTCCAAGACGAACACCTATGAATTTCGTCACGATTAGATTAATAAAAGCTACTGCGCAAGCTCAAACTCGAAATTTGTTGTCAAAGGCTTATCTTCGGAACTACTAGACCAGTTTCGGTGAAATTTTCATGGATTACTAGCGGGTTCCCTATGAATTTCATCGCCATCGGACCAGTAGTAGTGTGTGCACATGGGCAAACGTGAATTTCCTGAAACTACGATTTTTCAGTTCCTAATGGACGGATTTCGCTCAATTTTGGAGGGACTCCACGACAATCACCTACGAAGTTCGCCTTAATTTGATAATTGATGGCTACTGCCAGAAACTTGAAATGTATTGTCATAGGATGCTCATAACTCCGAATTGCTCCAAATTATTACAAAACGTTTTGTTATTTGTCTGTATAGATCACCCATTCGTAAGGATCCCATTGGTTAGTTAATTCATCGTTATAAATTATTAGTCCAATACATCACTTTCCGGTTACTGTGATCAATGATTTTTTAGTAGGTATGCACCTACCTCCATTATATCACGAGCGTCACGATTTGTTGAGTCCTTACTTATACCTAATACTATTATCATCCGAGAGTTTTAGGTCCTTAGTAACCTAATTCAGTACCTAACAAAGGAAGCTTGTAAAAGTAAACAACGCACTGGGATTTATTTATTTCATTGGAGAAAAATAGTAATTTTGATAATTTGATAAAACTTTCATTATAGTCCAATTTCTTACCCGCTGAATCTACTGTGAAAGTTGATATAATGCACTTGGGAGATTAGAAAGCTAATGCTCTTTTTTTAACGGTGCCCTTATTCTTGGTTTTAAACAATAAACTAACGGAGTTATGATTATTTCGTCAGTCGAAAACACGAAAAAAATATTGAAAGTGAAAAAACTCGCAGGAATGAGGGTTTAAAAAACAATCTGCAAGATACTTTTTGTTGGAAATTAGTTAGAATCGATTCCTAGAAGGTTCTCCACACCCTGTAGGTGTGAACACTCTATATACCGCTAGTTGCCAACCCTAGAGACCAGAAGGAGTCTCCACCTCCCACCACCGTCGGAGCTAAGGGGCCCCCTTATTTTCATGGTGGGGCTAAACCAGAGAACTGGTAATCAAGTGGGCCCCTCTGGCTAAATGACCGCAGAATATTAGAAGAAAGTTCTCAAATGTAATTTTCCATCACGTTGGCACCTAGCAGTCCACTAACTAAACACGGCGCCTCTGATTTTAATGTTTTCAATATACATATGGGGGCCCCTGGTCGTTGGCTTCCCGGAGTGCTCCCTGGGCCCCAGCCCGACCCTGCAATATAAAATTTAAAAAAACACGCAAAATAATTTAAGTAAGTGGAAAGGAAACGTAATCAAATTTTAGTTACCCCAAAAACCAGGATGAGCGGCTCAATAAACGAATTTTGTAAAATTTGCATTTGTAAGTAACAGCAAACAAACACTTTGGGGCCCCCCCTATGGACCGAGGCCCTGGGTGCCACCTCCCCCCGCCACTCTTGTTACGCCACTGACCCATGTGCAAATTTTGAAGTTGGATCTTCAACAATAATGAATCAAAGGGTCAGAGAAGTACAGCGATTATGATTCATGTTGCAATTACGCTTTCAACAGAAGTAAGTAACACGAAAGTTAAAACAATCTCTTTTGGTAACATGAATAATGACTTGGAAACTCGATTGAAAAAAATTTGGACCTTCGTGATACAGGCTACTACAGGGAAATTCGTTGCTACGCCCTACTAGCAGGTTTTCAAAACGTTATCAAAGCCTCGTATTAGCATTCAGTGTTTCAGTGAATCCTAATTTCCGACTCCTATATTGTTCATTGGTTAGGATCTATTGTTCCCTAAGTTAGGAGTATGATGTTTTTGTGAGGAAGTACCTCTTTATTTGTTTTTATAGGCTTGCCGCAATATATCCATTATTAAGTATAGTAGGTACTTGATTCATTGGTTCCGGCTTTAACGTTCTGCGTTGAATAAAATTACTAACTAAAAATATGATCTCATAGGGCGTCAACTTCTTAAATGTATAGGTACATCAAGGTAGTAAAACATTTCGTGCCGTTCGTAATTAACCACTAGTTTCTCTTGAAAACTAGAATCTAAGTAGGTAAAAAATAATATGGTATCAATGACACGCACACCGTGTAATTTTCTTGTAGTTTTGCTATGTAACTAAGCGTCATGTTGAGAGGTTGTACATCTGATGAAGAAAAAGGCCCTCACCCTTTATTCTTGAGCTTTCCTCTCCCTATCGTCATCCTCACCCCTGTGCCCTGACAAAACAAAGGAACTTACTTCCCTATTCTCTTAGGCTGTTAGGCTCCTATAGATTCCCCCACCCCGCACCCTTTTGTTCTTCCACCTGATCTTTCCGTTTCAATCTCGAAGGAGTGGACGACGCTTTTACTCCATGAAAGGTCATGCAAGGTGCGTGCTTTGGCCAGCCCCTGATAAGCCAAAATTTATGTTAATGCACCTACCGTCAGAGGCAGATTGTTCACGTTGTAGAGGGTATTCCTATTTTGTCGCTCGACCAGTCATTTTATCTTTCTCAACGTTGAAATAAATTATTATTCTATGCAAAAATACTTACTGTTAATAATAATGCTGGTGGCCCTATTTTACCATAAGTTGAATTCTCTTGTATATTCATGCACTTACTTGGAATTGAAACAGACCTTGAACCGACCTTTGTAAATCCTACCAGGCTCTGATCTGGATTTCCGGGTTTCTGGTGACAAATCTAAATTAATAATATACCTCCTACCGTAAGTTGTTGCTAACTTTAATAAGAATTTCACGATGTTACTACCTATTGATGTCAAAGTTCTACTGGAAATTCCGGATAGCGAATTTCTATTCTTTACTCATTGACGGTCTCTAGCGGGTGAACGACAGAATGAGGCAGAGCCGATCAAGATTCGATGTGAGATTTATTCAATTGATATTTCTTGGTTTCAATAAAGCTCACAAAGGAATTGGCTATGATTATTGATCGACCTATTATTAATTTCGTGTCAATCCATCGAAAAAAAGAGTTGAAACCGGTACTGCTGCAGAATGTAACTACTGTCACTGCTTTTTGTTCCGAGAGTGTGATGATTTCTCTTCATATTTCCTCTTCACGCTTGTTGACAGCCCTTAAAACCTGAAGACCAACTCGCGCAACAGAACTCACATATTCCCATCCATATTATGGCTGGATTCCCTTATTCAGTACGTCCCCATTGATTGATAGTTTTTAATATCACCATTCTGTTACTATAGGTACCTACTTTACATCTATCGTACCAATATTCTAGTTAAAATAACAGTAACATATAATTTACAAGAATTCATAACTACTGGTTGAAGCATCTCGTTGTCTCTTTCTGCAAAACCCGGAAGTTTCGACTTTGAAAAATGGATAAACTTGAAGATCGACGACGAGTAGGTACTAACAACTGAGACCGCAATATTGCACGAAGAAGAATTTATCGCCCTGTTGACTCGGTTTCTGCTAATATTCCGGTGTTTCGTATAGCGCTATAAATCGTTTGCTCGACCCCACGAAGCTCCCTTGATTGAAACTGGACAGGAAGAGTCTAAATAAGGTCGATCAGGCGACGGATATTGCCTGCTCCCACTTCGTTCTTCCGTGAGACCCCACGCACCGTCCTGCCAAGTAGCATTGCCTGTGGTATCTCTTAATTTCTAACGGCTATGGGAAAGGACCATCGTAATCTGGAAAAGGGCTGACTTACCTATCAACTGTTTCGATATAGAGAAGAAGGGTATTGGACAATCCACGTAGCCTATCGCACCCGTGTTGGTTTTTAAAAGCACCTCTATTGATGAAATTGTATGAAAAACTGCGTTTTCGTGTTCTACTTATTGAGCCTAATCGCGAAACAGACACGTGGACTGCGTAATACTCATATAGAATTTCTCAGAGCTAATATGAGCGATTACGGACCGAAACTAAGGGTTGCCTAGTATACGGTTTTCACATTTGTGAATAATATGCTGCAAAATTTGGACCCTTTAGAGCAGAACATCATGTTCAAGGTGGTTGAAAATTCCTGTTTTCAAATAAATTAAGTGAAGTTTGACTAATTTAGTGGGAACGGAAAGTGATGTCGAATTTCTGATGGCCGAGCCTAAAAGTTAGCTTCATTCTTCTAGTGGCCCTCCCAAAACCTCTTTCATGTGCCATACATCACGGCAGTACCTAAGTGGGTGTATTTACATACTTTGGGCAGGAGTGAAGAGTTGGATCACAACTTATGGCTTAATCTGAAAAGTTACAAAAGATGTGGTGCCTTGGGAAAACATGACTAATCGCTTATGCTTTAGCATGATCTAAGCACCCATCTGTTCCCTCACGTTCTGTGGTTTGACGGGAGCAAAAAGGATTACGCATCACCTAATTCGCCATTGCCCTGGTTCTTCTCATCTTGTCACGATGTTACCGCAAGGCTAACTGCCTTGTCTTTTAACATCTTACCTCTATCTTTCGTGTGCTAATCCTTCAACTGAGGTCAATACACCGCTCCAGCAGTTAGCGGCACAGTAATTTGGATGTAGGTATCTACTCGTAAACCTACCTCCAAAGAAGGTCATAAAACTGTTTACTATCATTCATCACCTGAATTCGATAATCTTGCTTCTATGAAGGTAAATAATATGTTTCATGCTTATTCACTGACTTCATTCTCACTAGGTTTTTAAGAAAATAAATATCTTTCTTCCAATCTTTTAGATTAACCCATTCAACTCTCAGGAGAAGAAATTATATCTCAGGCCAATTGCAATAGCTTCACCCTTCGTATGTTACTTTTTCCGTGAATATAATCAAAATTTGATCTACTATTAGGTAAGTAAGTAGCTACTTACATTACTAAAGATACTTCTTTGTCAAATGCAACTTTTTTTTTAATCCACAACACTTTCTTATCCTACCTTGTAATGATGGCTTAGATACTGCTCTGTAGGTACCTTCGCACTAGCTTTGAGTGACCTACGTAATCGAAAAGGGAAGTAGTCCGTGAACGTGAGAATGTATTCAAGGTACATGAAGAAATAACTCAACATTGATTGTTACTCGGTTGATACAAACAATAACTGCTGTAGGTATTACACGCCAAATCACTTCATTTCGTGGGATATCTACGAGTGAAATGATGGACGGGGAAAGCTGGGCTTTGTTGTATATGGCTAATCAATGGTGTCATTGATACAATCTTTAATTTGTCGATAATGATGAGTCTTATTTAGATGTATACATTTTACCTATTTATGTTTCAAGTTGTGTTAAAGTTACCGGCTCTGACCCTTATGGTTTAATTTTACTCTTATGGTTCTTGCAGTTACACGAGTTCGTGGGAGTGAAAAAAGTTACGCTAGTCCATCCAAGTTGAACCACAAATAATCATAAATGAAATCATTATTTTTCTTACTTCATGTGACCCGATCATTTTGCCAAAATACCAAGCCATTAAATTTTGCAAAAGACCAAACCAATGAGTTTCAAAATAGATTGAAACATTACATGGAATTTCGAAAATCTTGGTACCTATGTTACGTGGTTGCACGGAATTCTAGTGATTTTGGTAGATTTTTCAAAATTGCATGTAAGTAATTTTTAAAATGATTACTTCAATTTGAATTTCTATAATAATAGGAAGAAAATTAAAAGACAACACTGCTCGACCGGGCGGGTGTAATATGAGTGTGACCTGTAACATAATTTATTATTTTATCATACTCTTCCTAGGAGTGGCTTCGAATTGTGGATATAATGACGATCCTCTATTATTATATTTCAATCTCAGGGGATTTTGTGTATGCGCACTCTCCTTTTCACCGGTGAAGCCGTTTCGCTTTCTTTCTCGTTGCATTTTTCTCAAGCCGTTCTAACGCTCAACCATCCATCGTCTTGCAGATTTCCATTATGTGAGGGTTCGCAATCAGACACATGGTCTTTGAGCTCTTATCGGAATTATTAGGCTATATCGAAGCACTCTTGGCTGAGCCAACATGGAACAGATTGCGATCCTACCGTAGAAACCTGTTCTAAAGCTTCAGAACCGAAGACATACTCATACTCGTACTTGTAGTGTTTTATGTTTTGACAATGGACTTTATTTTTACCTACCAAGTAAAAAGTATTGTAGAATCTATTGAAGATTAATGATATTGTGAAGAATGATGGCTAGATTGAGGCTGTTTTAGTCGGAGGGAGGAGCTCACTGGATTTTGATTAGGAAGTACCTGTTTTTAGCTTCATCTCCCAATCTTTCTGCCACATTGGGAACCGAGCAGGTAAAATGAAACGAAATCTTTGTTATTTCCTGAAGAATTCATTCATCAGTTGACTAGAACCCTTGCGAACAGTCATATAAAACACAGATTCGATATTACCACAGGCTGATCCTAACTTTTCTCGAGATAACTTTTACGAACGAGAGGGTTTTTGAGCATCCCACTTGTCAAAAAAGTTATTTTGACCTTTTTTACTGGTGTATTTGTACGACTTGCACTTCTCCATGTTGCAAATCACCTTACGACTCCTCGTTACTTGGTTCGCTAAACACCGGATCAATCTGACCGCCGAGAACAATAACAGGTCGCGAATCACCGTACGCCCACTGGAAACCTGTTACGCAGAATTTAATAACGCGAGATATTTTATACAACACGAGTAGGTACCAATATTACTGGAGCTACGTGCTCAAAAAACAAAGCGTGGGACTCCACGCATTCAATTTCTCTCGAGGACCAATTAAAAATAAACTTGTGAGCTCTTCTACCACGCAAGAATGTGCGCAACACCACACGGGTATAGCTTTCTTTCTTCGTTTTTATATCAATTAGTTTTCACCTCAGAAAAAAGGGGGCTTGATTGTCCTTGCGTATGACAATAGTTTATATGAATATTGTGTAGGTACTCGAACTTTATTTTCTAACCGATTCCCGAAGTTGGTAGTTAGTCTACATGGATCAAATTTTATTAAATTTTAAACATGATATTTCGACATAAATTTGTACACGACACTACTCCTGGAATCTTTTGGTTCCATTTCCTCTTGTTACATCACCGAATTAATCATTCATCAAATCTTTCTCTCCCAACTGAACTTTTCCTCTTCTTATTCATTTCATAGACAATCTTAATTTCATTTTCTTTGGATAAGTATCAAAATGACTCGAGTCGGTATCAAAATCACATCTTTCCCCGTTCAACCGTTCAACCACTGATGAAGGAAACGTCCTACTTCCCTATTGTCCATCCAAAATAAAAGAAATGCTCTTACGATTAAAATCGTTTGTACCTTCATAGTTTCATGGTATTCTTGGGCTAAGGTAACGAACGAACAGATTGTTAACTAAACTAGAAATAGTATGGAATAACAATGAGTAGGAGAGATACGAACTAAATCACTCGCGACGAAGTTGTGGAAACCCATTTCAATAAAAAGAAACCGGAGTTAAAGAGAAAACGATGTTTATTTTCGTGGAAATAGACAACGTTTTTCTCTTTAACTCCGGTTTCTTTTTATTGAGTAGGAGTGGATAGCGTCGACCTACGTACATGTATATCTGATTTGAATGATGATACTTTTAATGATCGGTATTTTAATGGGATAAAATTGCTTGAAGTCTCTTCCTCGCTCACAAATTAAATACAGAAAAGCTTCACGATGATACTCTCAACCCGTTTCTTCCACTCAGCGTAAAAGGTCCTTCGCGACCATTATCTAAGATCAGGCTCGTATTACCTATTTTTATTTCCCCAAGATTTGGAATTTCAAAACCATGGAGATGCTTGACTCTTTTTAACAGCTACTTTTACCATTTTTGAATTCTGTTTATTTCATGATCTTCTCGTATCTATACAACATGGGAAATATCACTTTATGCTAGCCTCGGAATTTCTTTAAACAACCTAAGTGGTAAGTACGTTGTTCGAACCAATTTATATGGCAGAATCTAATCCCAATCATATCATTATCTCCACGCCCGTTATTTTGGTGAAGTGATAGGTTGCAAAACTCTATATTCGAATGTGATAAGGTCTGTGTTTTCCACGGTGTTGTTTTCCACGATGCTGCCATTCGATTGTCTTCTGTGTGACCCCCACGAACCAAAACCTGAGTATAGGTTCATACCTATTTTTTCACAATCTTTGTTCCCTCACAGTTCCCGTTCCCACTCCACTATGACCGCAATGAGTCCTGCCTTTGGAATGAACATTTCGAGTTCCATTTAGTTATCGTGAAATCGGAACCCTTGTTTTCCTACGGCCTCGAGGGGAAAAATGGATTTATGAAACCGCCTCAAGGTTGTATCTGTGATTATACTGTGCTAAGTACATCCCGAGCTCGCCCGTGCTCTACCAACCCATCGAAAATAACGTGCTAGATCCAACCGATAAGTGAAATTAACTCTCACGTTCTGTTCTGTTTCCTATTACTTTTCATCGTCTTAGCCAATTCAGATCAAGGTCATACTGGTATCTCATTACATCACTCAATTCATCTCTAGTCTTTTCTAAAACCAGCAGGTATACCTATGATCATATTGACGAAATGGATGATCACAGGATTGAGTTTGGTTCTCGCTTGTGTAACCAAGACCGTAAAAATCTGCGTAGGAATCTTCTTGTTAGCATCTATTCTCGATGAAATTCTAACAGAACACAACTGTTGTCATCACCTCTGCGAGTTCTGTATCAACACGTAGGTACTTACAGATAGGTACCTACTCAATGCTCTCGTCTGTGTGACTCGCTCTTAATGACATCTCTTCTTTCCTTCTGCGACAGCTTTCCCATCAATGCATGATTTTGTGAACTAAACATTCCTAAACATTTATGTTGTTGGCAAAATTAACAACCTAATATTCCTTGTTATACTTTAGATATTAGTTGAGACTACCCAAACCAGCTCCTTAGTGATGTATAACGCTATCATCATCGCTCTAACGGAAATCCTGTAAAATCAAAACATCCATGTCCAATTTAGAGCTATTCTGCTTTAAAAAACCGTCATGTAACTAATGTAACTAGTTACCTAATCCAAATCAGAGTGAAATACTTTTGTAATTAAATACATTGCCAAAATACTTTTGTCATTAAATGCATTGCCAATCACAAGATACATTGTATTTTGTTATTGGTATTTCCAAAACAAACTACCAAACGATTAATTGGTAATTAGGTACCTAGATTTTTAATTTCTGTTTGTTCTTCTGCTCAATCGGCCACTGTAAATATTAATGTATCACTGACAGTGACACTGTGGCAGTGTCAGTATGACAGTTTCAGTGTAACAGTGCCGATTATTCATTTTCGGCGAGTAGTCATTTTAGCAGAGGTACCTACTTTTACAGACGATTTTACCTACTTTTTAATTGGCGATTACAATTTCTTTTATAATTAGCAATTACATTCCTCTAGATTGTTAGTATTCGGAAATAGGTTTCCGCTCCATTATTGTAGGAGTAATTTATAATCTATTGAAACTTCAGCAAATCACAAATTACTTTTGTGATTTGTAATTGCAATCTAACAAATACTTACATAATGTTTATTACATTTTTAATTTGTATTGCAGGACTCTGCTCCAAATAAATAATTCTTGAGCTGCCCCTGAATTCTATATAAGTATATTCAAACGATTTAATCTATAATGTGCTACATTATTTATGCACCATCATCATCAATCATCATGATACACTTATTATCATTCAAGTATTGAAACCTATCTACATCCAGCCTGCTTTTAGTAGGTACTACTTGAGCGGCATTTACGGTACCTACTAACTTATAGCTTACTTATAGCTAATTTCAATAGTGATAAAACTATGAATGGATAAACTGTACAGGCAGAAGAGGCAGGTGCTAGTTTGACTTTTACAAGACTCACTTATGTATCATACTTCGATAAATTTATTGAACTTCATGATTATGAAACCTCTTGGTACTCTTCTTTTCAGCATTGATTTAAACATACCTGCACCTACATAATAATAAAACCGAAGTATCCAGTCTAATCGTTAAAATCGAGAAATTGCAGATTTGAGTCCTGCTGGAGCCAAATTTTATAATTTAATAATGATTAACAGGACGTTTCCAATTGTTTCCGAACGTTAAACGAGCGTCTCGTCACGATGGGGTTAGCGAGAGTCACATCACGAATGAGCGTCACGTCACGATATAATTTAATCGTTATTAAATGATCTGACTGTAGAACTGTAGAGTTTGTTTTTAACCTTGAACTGTTTGCAATTCTCTCAATAGTAATTCTAAAGTTGGGGTCTACTTTGGGGGTTACTCTGGTTCTTGAAACCTCAGAACTCCCGTATCTCCGACCACCGTCTTTGGCGCACGACCACTGTGACCATATTTTCTTAATCACCGGTAATTCCTGAAACGGACGATTTCCACCATTCCCGAAGTCACGGCAGTTGGAGATCTAGGTCACGCCAATTCTGTTCTGTGTTTGGAAGCTGACATCTGATCTTCTTGAATGACCCATTGTTTCGTTCATTTGGAACGTTACTCCCGACGTTCACTTTCGCTTCGCCGCCGCACACAAAGGTGCAAGGACGACCTCTTTCGCTACTTGAAGCAAATCTGTCAGTCGAGTTGAACGGAACATAAATAACCGGCGCTGATGTGCTCATATAGCTCGTCACTTTAGACCTCCTTTCGTTAACAACCCTCCCGAAGGTTATTATGATGGCACTTGTGACCGGAGTATACCTCACGAATGAAGGAGCTATTTGTTAGGTGCGTAAATAGTTGTGGAAGTCCTTGTCCAAATTTGTTCAAAGTTATGGGGGGATTGAAATAGAAGAGCAAATGGTCCCATCAATTCAATCTAATTCCTATTTTAATTCGTCCGTCCATGGTTATTGAATCCCTAGTCCCTCTCAACAAACAACAAATCAATCATTTTTCAACATCATCAATATCATTTTTCATTTTGTTCTTGCAGATGAAATTGCACTATTTGTGTCTAGTATTTAGTTAAGTACCCACTGTTATAAATAGTCGATTTTTGAAAGTAAACGCCAGAAGTATAGACGGGCCAAAAATATCTATATATCAGATACACACATATTTGCACCATCTACACTTCTGGGTTTCACTTTCAAAAATCGACTATTTATATTATATGGTTTCCAACGAGGTTATGTTTTGTATAAGGTAGATTTTGTTGTGTTTTATGTACGATAAGATTTTACCAAAGTAATTTTTCTGTTGCAGATCCGAGGAGAGAGCAGGAAAGTCCGGTCAGTACCCTCGAACCAGGGTCTGAGCTCAGGAGTTCTAAGCGCCTCATCAAGGTCGACTACTCCTACCTCGATGTGAGTCCAACTTTTTTTTATTACTGACTAGGAATCCCAGCGAAACACAGTGAAAGAGGTGTCATGTTTCGTTCAAAACCACTTATCCTTGAATGACAAGTAAAAGCAACACTTCATCAAAATTAGATACATTCTGCACTTCTACGTACTTATTTTGTTATACAGTATTTATAGTCGCTGCCATCAATATATAGGACATAGGTAGGAATTATACCTATTCTCATTGTTAATTATATGATATTTTATTTCTAACTAAGGTAGAAAGGCCCGAGTTAAGATGTTAGCTACCGGATGAACTGTTGCATAGTACTTTCTTTGAAAACGTTGAACCGTGTTGCGTGGTAATTACATTATTAGGCCAACTCGGGAGAAAATCAGCCCTCGCTTTCCCGCTTTTCAATTCCATCGCCTTCGCTTTAAGCTGTTGGAGTGAAAGGAATTTTAAGACACCCCTTCCATCCATAGTACTGGCGATTTTCAAAACAGTTCTTCGATCGTTGTTGTAGACAAGTAGATTACATTGAGTAGAATTCCAAATGAGTCGGAAAACTTCACTTCGTGGGATTCTGGCTTTTCCCGTCGCATTATATAAATATTCTAGTTCCATCGGCCACAGCTGTGCCACTATGCACAAAGTAGGTACAGAGGCAATGCTTAAATTAGCTGCTGTGTATCAAATTATGATTGTATCTGCTTGCTCTTATTTAAGTAGGTTGTCTTATAGGATTCAGATTAGTCACGCCTGCGACTAGAACGTGATTTTCTGCTTTCTACATGAGATTAATTTTCCAGAAATCATCATCCATGGTAGGCACCTCTGCATGCGTCCATCTCCATAACCCTACTGTGAATCATGGTAGTATAATTACCCACCATAGTGATAAACCATCCATGTAGGCATGTTGTGTGTAAAACGAAAAACCACAAAAACTTGCGAACTTCGACATTTTGGTTCCTTTCAGTACGACTGCACAATTGATTTCCCGATAATTTCATTTTTTCCCCTGATAGAACAATTATTTTGAAAGCCTTTTCCACTTCACACCATTGCGCCCCTACTGCTCAATTTCTATTAGATTTCGAAATCCCGAAATGGCGTTAAAACCTAAAATAACGTCAAATTACCCTTTTAATCGTGCTTTTAATAAAGCAATTTAAGGATACTAGGATTTACCTACCAGCACCGGCATGTATTGGTAAATGAGGTGTCACCTGTGCTATAGTGTCAGCATTTGATTCAGTAGATGCCTGCAATGAAAAATGGACTCAAAGTTTGAACGGGCACCCTGGTTATGCATTTATGTGACTAATGCGCAGTGTTACCCAAGGAGACAACGTCACTTTCCCTACAGACTTACGACGCAGACGTATTTTTCAATATACAACAATGTTTCCAAGACAACCATCTTGGAAAATTTCACCATTCTAACATTTTATTCCCACTGCCTACGTACACCTTAGTGAATTTTACTTAACTGCAGGTACCTACCAAATTTTAATAAACCTTTCAACAAATCTAAATGGGATGTTGTGCGGAAAATCTTCATATATTTAAGCATCTAAAACCCCGAGCCCTAGTTATTACGGTTTGAGAGTCCTAATGAAATTATTGTCATGGTGAGCTTATTTATTCTGTATCTACAAGTCGCACCAACCGAATTTTGGTTTATTATTGTTAATAATGAACCTTTCAAATCGAGCACAATTTGTTTTGCCCCCTCAAATTTTATCGTATCGTATTTAAATCCAAATTGAATCAAAACTGTATGTTCAGAACTCTTGATGATCGTGTTGGTGTTTCTCTGTTTAGACAAAGTGTCAACACAATCGCGAGTTGATTCAAATTCATAAGGGGCCCTACCCGCATAATCCCTGATGAAAACTCTGAAATATATAGCTGGAACAAGGAAATGTGGACATACACAGCGATAGACAGACATGGAACCAAATTATGTTCGGGAAGCGCTGAAACGTCAAATGCGAGAGGAAATTTAAAGTTTGGAGAACAAAAATTTATTTGATCCCCAAACTGAAAACAAAGCTTCCGCCACCCTCGGTAGACTCGGAAACGAAATACCGGTTGCAGATTTATTTATTGCACATTCGGAGTCATGGAAATTGATTTATTTTCTATTCGTTTATTCACGAGAATTTCATGGATAAAAACCCAATCACTCAAATTGTTTAGTGGTCCCAAATACGCGCGAAATATTCGGAAAACGTGAAAACCCATCTTCAGTGGTTGTACTCGTACCTATTAAATTACCACCTGTGATACATAATTATCGGTGTATTTTTTCTCACTGAATCATGTAGTGATGTCAGTTTTTCGATTTGCGAATTACTAACTTGAAAAACCGCCATCAAAAAGAATTGTACATGATTCCACCAGTCTTCGAGAAAGTCATGCGCAAATCAAACAAGTAATGAACATCACCTCATGATTCTTCAAAAGATGGTTCTTCACGTTTTACGCATATTCCACATAACATTTCACCTGAAGTCCGAATTTGCAAAAAAAAAAAAAGGGGATTCTCATTTGAAAAACGGATCTTGTGTGGATTTTGCATGTTTAAAAAAGAAGAACAGTAAACTGCATTATTTCTTGGAAAAATTGGGGTGTGCAATGACCGTGGGACACCCTGTTTAATGTATGTCCCCTCTATATGGGGCAGTTAGTTCTCAATAATTGTGCGACGTTTGACGTAGACTTTCCCGTTACGAAAGCTGGTGGTCATTGGGTCATTACGGTGCTCCTGTAGTATATACCTACTACCGGCATCGCCTTTATGGTCACCTTGCACAACAACTGTCGATAAACAACACTGGTCTTTGAGTTCAGGGTCTCGTTGTCTCCCATCAACCAATTGGATTGTCTCGATTTCATTTGCTTACTTAATGATATTTATCACGTGTTATACCTACACCTAGGTACTCATCAGTGTGTCTTCAATCAGTAGCTCCATCGCTCGAGTTAGTATAATCGGCTCTAGAAGACCTGTAATTCCTACATCTACATTGATTTCCTGTACTATAACACTGATGTGGTGAATTATTCACACGAAATTATAATGTATTTGACAAAACCGATTTATGTACTAGAATAAGTGTTTAATAACTGTGATAAGGTGTACTCTATTTTTGTGTGAATAAATGTGACAGACAAGGCAAGAGGTCGGCGACCTGGGTTTTCCCCAAACCCTAGAGAAGGGGAGCTAGAGAGCCACATATAATATATGCATATTATGCTCTATCTCTAACTTGGGAGCGACCATACCTACCCTACCTCTCTTTGCTGGATTGTGACGTGTCGAGAATTTTGTCAGCTATTAGAGCCAATTTTGTTGGTTCCGTCTCTGGGGATGCTGCTAGTATGGTGCGGCATTCGATAGGTAGCCGGTTAATCCATAGTTTACTTAGCAAGGTCGCTGGAGCGTCGTCTCCTGCGATGTACCTCATCTCGTTTAGTGGTTGAGAGGGTCTCGCTAAGATCTATCATTTGGAAAAGGAAAAAAAAAAAAAACATGCGCACACCCTATTCTCCAAAATCCCCAACCAGCTCCCTAACAGACGGCCCAAAAAGAGTAGAAAGTGTGTGTCGTTCCGTATTCTTTGCCTGCCCCGAATAGGGATTCCAGAGGACTGTAGGTATTGTTAAAAGCGGAACTTGTGCCGTCACTGTGACCTTAACGTCTTTATTCGCGTTTAGCTTGGCGGCACCGAAACTCCTTCCGTAAATCCCAACAAGATACATGCAAGACTCTAGAGTGAAAACCGTGGAAAATTCGACCGATCACAGAATCAATTATTATCCACTTTGCCCTTACCCAGAGAAAGGGTGCGGCTATTCTACTATCTTGAATGGCTTATTTACAACAGAGTAAAAATGACGGACGAAGACAAAGGTAGAGATAAAAGAGATATTTATAAAATCGGTGAAAAACAGGTTATTGTGTTGAAGCTCTTTTCACTCGTTAGCGGATGAAACTATTCTCAGTGCCGTGAAAAAAGGTTGTATTACGTATTAAAAAATGGTGTATTGTCGTATTGGGACAAAGTAAAGAAATAAAACAATAAAGTTTACTGACGGAAAATGCTCGTGTGAGTATAGAGATATTTCTCAAACAATATAAGATCCTAATAATTATGTACCTGCAACGCAGTATGGACGCAGTAAATTGGTCCCAAATCCCCTTATTGTTAGCCGAGTTAGGAAAATGCTACAAACCATTACACAACGGGCAATCATTTTCCATGTAGATACGTAGGTAGGTACCTAACCATTCCTGGTAGTTCACTGCAATTCTGTAGTCAACTACATAGTTATTATAATCATGAGTAAGTTTTTTGGAGTTTTTTGTTTCTTTTATTCGTGGCCCTTATGCGGAGCAACGGTTGGTCGTACACAGTGCTCCACATGGTATGATTCCATTCCAAAGTTGTGGTAGATAAGTATAGTTTTAGTGCTACGGTGTTTTGAAACATTTAAACCACTAATTTTCGCCCCTTAGAGACCAAATACCCCCTCCCCCACTTTTAGATCAATACCTACCAAATTTCATTAATTTCTGGTCAACGAAGGAGCCAATGTGACGACCAGGCAGACCTGCCTGGCACCTGCCAAAGGCAGACGACAGGCGGATTCTAATTAAATTTTCGGATTCTACGTAACTTGAAACGTAAAACAAACAAAATGACGAAATTTGAGGGGGAGGATGGTTTTTGCTCGACTCCAAAGGTTATTATTGGAAATAGTAAACCAAAATTAAATTAAATTTAAAACATAATTAGAAAAAATTATTGTTGTGATGAAGAATAGAATGATGTATTATAGATTTATACGGCTCCTATGATTTACGAATCATTTCCGTTACTTTTCCTATGAAATGTTGAATATTGAGCTTTGATACCATATTTTTTGTTCGTATAATCTCGTAGGTGGATTTTAAATGGCTTGCTGCAGAGGACCTTGACATTTCCGTGATCTGTTTTACAGGCCCGTAGCCTTTGAACTTACTCTCCCAGTTGGTGCAGCCTCATTTACTCCTATAAATCTTTCGAAGGAGCCCGTCTGGCTTAGGAAGCGCCCCAATTCAGCTTAAAATCCGTTGGTTTTTTTTCTTTTTCACTGTCGTGATTTAGATAACCCTTTTAGGTTTAAGGTTTATCTATGGTGTTAGGCAATCAAACTCAATTTTTAATATGTTTAAAATCATTACAACTTTTCTCTGGGTGTAATAAACTAGAATGATGTTACACATCTTGGAAAATTCAGTGATGACGGTATAACACCCTTGACCTAGAGAGATTTTCAAATTCACGACAGAGAGAAAAGTGGAAATATTTGTCTACCGGCCAGTAATTTTCAAAAGAAAATTGTCAATTTTTCCTTGTAACTGTAGCTTGGTGCAAACCTAAATTTAAAACTTAATTTCACTAGTTATTATAAAGTTAAAATGGCAGTTAAATTATAAAATGGCATCATAAACCTAGAAAAATGAAGAAAGCCATGAGAATCTATCAGTTTATTGACGCCCCAAGGGTATAGAAAAACTGCACCCGTATCTGTGCAAAGTGTCATGTACGTATGACACCAACATGTTTTGACTATATTGTAATTCGAATATGAATCGTCCGACTGTCGGTCAATCAATTTTAGTTTTTTCCCAATCGAATAGGGAACTTGCTCGGTTATTTTTTATTTTGTAATTTGAAAGATCCTAATGAGGGCTTTCCGATAAGGAGCTGAGTATGAGGGGTATCCGACGATCGAAAGCTACCGAAAATGGGTCTTGTAATTTGAACTTAACTGACGTCACCGACCCTGGGCGGGTCCCTCTTCTGCTGAACCCAAATGACGTCACGCGCTCACTTCCAACCCATTTTCTGGGCAAACCAGCCGTAATTTCAAGCTGAAATTTGGCACCTGGTGGTTTTGAATGGCGCTGAATCAGATTTTGAGGTTCAAAACGCACAATTCCTATACATGCTAGTTTACCATTCAAGGTGTGCAACAGTCATCTTCAAACTAATACCTTTATCTTCTTGGATTCCCTCTCCGGAGTGATTTGAAACAGAACGCGTGGGACTTCTTTGTTCGTGGTCTCGTTAGAGTTAGCCTGAAGAGGCCTTGACATTCTCTGGTCCGGTCCTGCTGGTCTCATTCGCAATCTGATAACTTGGATACTTTGGGGAATGGGTTTCTGTTTCTGCCGACACCGACGCGTCCTTCGTTGACTCTTAATTGACTCATAAGTGCCTAGCATTCGTCGTTAGTGGTGGGAATATACTCGAACTCTGAATAAATTCAACAACCGCTCATTGCTCTGAATTTACATTGTAATCCCTTGAGGAATTATTTACTCTAAATTAGTTAGGTACAGTTTCACAAACCTACTGTCGCTCTGTCAATGTAAGAGAATGAGCTGTATGTATCAACTGCATTTACTCTGTAACAAGTAAATTTTGCTGAATACAGACTCGGGATTGACCTTCAAAATTACACACGGGCATTCTTCCTACATTTAAACTGGGTTTGGTTTATTACAAAACTTCGAAAAGCTTGAAAAAAAGTTTCACCCTCCCTAAATTTCAAAAGCTACTTCTCCCAGTGGCTTAACAAGATTAAATAGGTGGATTTCCCCTTTGTTGCAAGATTTAAGCTTCGGTGTCGGATTCCCGTTTGAGATTTGACACCGCAGTAGTCCCCAACAACACCTATGCGGTTCTTATTGGATCACTTCGAGTCTACCTGAAACACTAATTTCACTGGTCTCCCTGCTTAGTCTGTGCATGTTCTTTCGTTCTTTGAACGGCTTTCTCTTTCATTGTTTGCTGAATTACGAGTGAGTACTGAAGTTGTATTGTATTATAAATGTTTAGTGAAAATTTTCGCGAAGCAAGAAGGACACCATTATTCTGTATTATACTTTGTTTTCTAGATAAAATTCTGAAAAACACACAATATGCACAATGTTCTGTATTAATATCCGACTATTTACGCTGTACTAACTTCGATTAGATAGATATAGATAATCGTTGCAAGTATAAAAATATGATTTACTCACCTCCTTCCTTCAAAAATTCAGGGTTCTGAAAGACTCTTTTCGAGAAAGCAGAGTGATTTTTATGATAGATTGAAAAAGAACGCCAATTACCTACTCGGCTCGTGATTGGAGCAGGACGACGTGATAGAGGAGGACGTGAAAATAGGATGTCATAGCTGCAGTCCACAGTTGTATGTCTAGTTTCTCAGAAATCTTTTGATTTGTTGTATCAAACGAAAAATTCTGGATCTGCTCGATCATTGAAGTAACGTTTTCTATGGCGGTATCGTAGATGCCGTTCGTAACGTTTGAAAAACATCCTTCACGAAAAGGAAGAGGGAAAATCGACTCTTGGCTCTCTGCTGTCGTGTCGAATTGCATTAGAAGGTGAAATGATTAGGTACCTACCTACTCTCCAAGCTTTGTGCCTTCTTTCCTATGTGCCGTATGAACTTTCCAACGTGAGTTGTGTACGTACACCTTTCCTTTTTTCGAGTGATCCGTAACGGTTACAGTGAGATGAACTCGCAATATTAATCTAACTTTCGGATAAATATGTGTAACACCTTCTCTAGAACAGATGATCATTTTCTTCATCCAAAAGATAAATCCACTCCATCTCAGTACTGAAATTATAAAGTTTCCTCACAAACATTTGCAAACATTTTCGTTTTCATAGAAACGGGACGTTTTAAAACTGATCGCGTAAAAATCCGCAACACGGTGAGACATTTTCATGTACGATTATCTCTCTCAACTAATCTCTGAGCTCAATTTTTGACTCTGCTGATCTAGGAGCTCAATTTTCAACTTAGCTGATTACTGAGCTCTATTTTCGTCTCAGCCGACCTCAGAGCTAAATTTTCGACTCAGCTGATCGCGGAGCTGAATTTTCGATTCAGTTGATCTAGGAGCTCAATTCTCAACTTAGCTGATTATATCCCACAAAATATGTGAGCTCAATTTTCGACTCAGCTGATCGCGGTTGCTCCCTACCTCGTTCATCTTACTCACCAGCGCCACAGAAGCTCCATATATACGCTCTCCCTAGAAACGCTTGGTTGTAAGTACTTCATAATGTAGTAGAGGTACCTATAACATTGCCAAACTGAAAACTCCTACCAACTTTGTATGCTTACGTTCCAGTAATTTCAGAAGGATGTGGAAGGAGGGGGAAATTGGTAGCATGAGATGTGGTGTGATGAGTAATAAATAAAATTATGGGGTGGAAAATGAGGAAGTTATTTTCCCCTATTAGCGATTGATTGTACGTGAAAAGCATCATAACGGTAAAGGTCGCTTTTTTCTATGTTGCGTGCCAACATCCATGAAAATGTCAATAGGATACGAATGTCTTGTTTCTAGATATAGCTACGTTTCTAGGTGGTTGTGCCTTACCCAAACGTAACGGTGGCCCTTTTCGAAGTTGTGTGCCAACGTGAAGACGCATGGAAATGTCGAAAAATCTGGTGCTAGGCTTCACACTACTTTCATCACCCACAGCAACCTTAAAATGGTTATTTTCGGGGGTCTTAACGTCGGTTTTGGCCCTCAGGCTGTTTCATAGGAAATGACGGGGTTCGGAAGAGGGTTCTACTTGGTAAAAGAGTATCTACATCCTGTAAATGTCATCAAAATTATTTGAGAGATTTTGGAGGGAAAGCTCAAAAATGTACTAAAAACTACTTTTTTCATCTTTTTGCTCAGTTTCTCTCCCAAATACTTATTCTTAATTGACCTGGAGGGCTTAAATTCTTGCTGGATAGTCCTCATACATGTAGAAACCAAGCCTTGAAATCGGAATATTTTATCATTCTGTGGGGGCCGCAATCGTGACTATATAAAAAATTTGGTCATATTTATGTCGATCAGAACCATTGTAAGGTGTTCCAGAAATCGGGGTTTCAGCTGATTGCAATACTTTCCTTCCACCTTGGATTGGTGCTTCATTTGGCCATACCTTTAGGGAGTGCCATATACCTATTTTTATAAAGGGGGAGTGTCATTTCGACCAGATTAAACGAGGCCAAAAATATGGGTCACTTTCTCTCTCTGTACGAACAATATAAACGGAATGTCATCCCTGATTATTATTTTCGCTTCTATGTCTGGGGCATCTGGCACAAACGCCTTCGTCTACTAGTTAAGTAGGTGGAATATGTGGAGGTCAAACATTGGAATTTAGTGACGAGTGTTTACTTGGAGTTAGTTTGCATAAATGGGGGGTTGATGTTTGGTGAACATGTTGTCGACTAAGTAACGATAATTTATTGACGTTTCGAGATTATTGGGTGAGGAGTGTGTTCATAAGGTATTCGCTCTCGCAATTTAAATTTATTCTGATTTTTGTTTCCGGACTGTTATTTCGTTCAATAAAATTGATTAAGTATTTCCTATAGGTAACAACTGTCTGTGAAAATGTCAAATTACTAAGTTCTTGCGAAGTGTTTCATTAAGGCCTTCGACGAGTTCAACCGCATCAAAGTATCCCAAAGCTATAATCTCTTTCAAGAAACCTGGGTCTTCTCAACTTCTATACCTAATGATCTTTAGTTGGTTACTCTTTAAAACGAAGAAATTAGGGAGCTTCTTGGTAGACCTTGGAAAAGCTGTTTCAGCCATAACTTAACCAAACCACCAGAGCTTTCCTGCCCTGCAGCTGTTAATTTCCTCTCAGGCACGACTTTGATCAACTCAGTATTTGAGATGAAACCGTGGGATGGGTTAAATGTAAAAGTGCCCAAGTCATAATTTGACCTTTCGTTCTCACGAAAGTAGGTATCTAAAAATAATTACCTGCTACCTTACCTATTTCATTATTCCTATTTGTTTTGTGGAGTTGAAGATAAAAGTACCCTAGTCCATCTTTCCCCACACTAGTGAGTGGCGCCCTATTGTTTTCGATGTGGGTTGGAGGGGGACAACACTCAACTGAGAAAAAAGAACCACGTACATATCCATTTCAGACCACCCTTAGTCCAAATCCGTGGGAAAAAAACCATAGGTATGTGTGTGTGTGTGTGTGTGTGTGTGTGTTTGTGTATGTGACAAAATCTTGTATGCGCTCCCCAGGGCTTTGTTCTCAAGCGATTTACCTGCTTTTTTTAGTTCGACTCAGGAAACTGTCTAGTTGTATCATGTTGGAAAATCTATGGAAAGACCATTAGAACGATTTATTTCTATTGAGGCTGAATTTCGGTACAAACTACGTGATGGAATTTGCTAATACTTGTAGATACATATAAAACTGTTTCCACAAATTCAAGTGAGATAAATATATGTTGTGATTATGACACTTCTAATTGTTCGGCCTATGAGTCTACTTTTCCTCTTCGTAGAATCCCCGAGGCGTTTATAACACATTTTGTAACACCCTACTAATCGTCTCCTCAATGCTCAGAGTTTCATTATGAGTGATGGTAAGGTATTGTAGAATTATGCCAGCTTTGTTCCCATATCACGTAACCTATAATAAGGAATCTTACATTTTGGAGACCTACCCTCTTAGACACCTAGGTCCATTACGTATTACGTCAATATTCCCCGTGGGGTGATGGCACCTACGTAGTTAGGTGTTAATTGACCGATGCTTATCTTACCGTTCGATCCACCATAAGACACCCACTTCTCGCTAATAGCCTTCTCACCCATCTGAAAATTATTGCGAGCTCCCTTTGACAGAAAACAAGTACAGCTACACTTATTTATACTTGCTTACTTTGTTACTTTCTTACTTATACCGTGCTTGCTTATTTTTTATATACCTAAACTTTATTTCATAGTCTCAGTAGATTCATTAATACCTTTAACTGGTACTTACAACCTTAATTTAAATAGCTTCAATACGTAAAAAAATGCATCAATATTTTTTTGTCACATGAAACTGTAAAGGTTGGGATTATCTCCTGGGTTTTTTGAATTTGTAGGTGTGATTTGCATTCTATTTTTTACTACGGACACTACATAAATCGATACCATATTCATTTACTTGAACTCGATGTTTTGTGATCCGTTATTTCCAAATTTCAGTTACTTGGTGAGTTAGTTAGATCTTACCTCGATCAAAGCTGCAGATACAGGTGCTAGGCCAGTTCTTCTTCAATTTCATCTTTTTGAGGCTCCCAAAATGAGGTTTATTCTTTGATGGTTTTCTGGTGAAGTTCCCGGTCGGTGAACTTATACCTATTGAGCTTCATCAGTATAGTAGTTATTGTTTTTAAATAACAGTTACTCGAATAATAAATAAGTTATTACATTTTGCGAAGACACATTGACATTTACAATCTTTAATATAGTATTATTTTGTTTTGGCCATATAGGTATTTAGACAGCTTGTAGCCTTTACACGGGGAGCAGGATGGACCTTTCAAGTCATTCATGAATATGATATTTATTCATCATGTATTTGATATAGTGAAGTTTCAATGGCAGATCAAGGTGTGGGTTCATTCTTTAGTATATCCTACTCGTATATAAATTGAACATTTCAACGAATTTTCCCTAAATTCTCAAATTCAACGGATGGTACCAATATTCATTCATGAATTGATGGTACCAATATATTCATGAATGATTCATTAATTTAAATTCCAAAGTGAGAGTGAAGGGCAGCAAAATAGTGTACGCTCTAAAATACCTTTAGAATGTCATACCCTAATGATAATGAGCACGCCGGTTTTTTTTCGTTTTCTTTCGTTCTTATCTTCTCAGCAATGTCCTTGGGAGGCAGATTGCTTTAGTCCCTTTCCCTGCCTCCAGCAGCTGTCCTGGGTATACCGTTCTCGCGAGCTAATTGCGTCTCCGTGGTTATTACTTGCCGCAGTTTCATCACAAACTGAAGTGCCTTCGAACTCTTTCTCTGTACTCGTTTGATGAATTCTATGGTATTCCTTCTGAGAACTGTTCTTCCCAGCTGAGTTATCCATAGATTGTGGTGGAAAGCTATATAATTAACTTAAAGATTACAAAATTGTTAATATCAAATTTTTAATTCATTTCAATGAATCATTTAAAAATATTTAAATTTAAAAAGTCAGTTTTATAGTTTGCAGTCACCTAGATATTTAAATTTGCATCATCATAAAGTTGATTTTCCTCAAAGAAAACTCGAAGCCGAAAATAATCAGCTTTCTCCTCTTTTCTCCGTAATAATTTTCGTTCAGATAGCTTTGAGAAGATATTATTACCGCGAACCTGCAACTTCTTATCGAGCGCAGTTTCTGGATCAGTACATCATCGCTCGTTATTTCATTTCACGGTTCTTACTCGCCATCTTGGCTACTGCTAAACTCCTCCAATATGCTTGTAATGTGCCTGAAAAGATTGAGGCTGAAAAGACTTGACCCTCAAACCCAGTTTCTACGCACACGCACATGGTCTCTCACAAAGTGTCTAACTAATACAGTGTCTACAGCATTGGGATACGATAGACTACAATATGAATCAAGAGAAAAATAGGTATTAAGAATCAGGATGTTACTTTATTTTTATTTGCACACTTTGGATAATTTTGTAGAAAAAGTGTTTACAAATTCGTAAAAGGGAACGGGAACGCAAGAGATGGGTGAGCCTGCGTGAAATATTATGTAACTGTGGTACGCTACATTGAAACATCAATCGCTAGTTGGGCGGGAGAGAAAGGGAACACGAGGGCTAAGCAATTCTATAATACAAAACGCCGCATTATTTTTATCAAAGTGAAAGGTTGTAAGACACCGCCTGCCCATCTGGTCTATCTCTCCCCTCTGCGTGCCAGTGGCTATCTCGTGTTCCAGATTTCCTCGACAGTTCCAAGAATCAGTTAACAATTTATTACACACTAAGCATGATAAGGTGCTTGTGTGGTAAAACGTACCAACAACTATGTTACCTATGGAACCTATAGCAGATGTGATGGCTCCTACTTCCTGAGACGGTTTCAAAGTATGGGTACCCATTCAGGATGGTAAGGGGTTCCCTCCTCGTTTTTCAACTGGGATGGGACCGACTTGGCGCAGTTATGAAACTAAATTATTTTTTTTTATTGTTTGACAGGACAGGGAACAAAGATCCCTGGGCAGGATGTTACAATGGGAAATTCCGGTGTGTGTCGAATTTTGAATTTTCGACTTCAAATTCGGATTCAGCACCCTTGAGAACCCCCTTAGTTCTAATTTTCAGCTCAAAATGTTAATTAGATTGGCTGTGAAATGGGTGAGAAGATCACGAGTGACGTCATCTGTTCTGAAGAGCTGAGGGTGCCCTCCTGGTGGGCGCGGGGTGGGTGACGACATCTATATCGATTTTACGGCACTCGTTTTCGCTCACTTCCAATCATCGGATACTTTTTGGAAAGCCCTCACTGAAATCTTTCAGTTTGACGAATGAAATGGAACAGCCGGAATTGCACATTTTAATGCAGTTCAAGTATAAAAACAGACTCATTATCAAGACATCATTTGAAGTTGATTGTCTCACCTGACCTTCAGACCTCTCCACTTCGGCCTGAATGGGTGTGTATTTGTATTGAGCTTCAAGTAGGCCGAATTCCCATTCAAACATCAGCTGATAAGAGTCCTCAGTGTAGTACGCTGCCGTAAGTAAGTTATCGAATTTCGTTATGAACTACGTAGGTAAGTCCTAAGGTCGGATAGTAATTATAGTAATAATTATTGGTAGGGATCGTGTCTAGTAATTTGCAGCGCTTTTTTTCTCTTGTGACTTCAATTCATTACTATGAATAGGTACTTTTAGGTAGGTACCTATTCCACTTGTTTCGTATGTACCTATTCCTAAAAGCTGGTTGAAAATTATAATTATTTATCATTGGTAGGTGCCAGCTAAAGCCTAAGGTTAGGTTATGGTGATCTTAAAGAAAAAATTATAATAAACACCTTCTTTTCCTTCATTTGTCGCAATGCATTTCGAGCAGTATGTATTTCTCCACTCTTCGTCAGGCGCAGGTGAATTGTACGCCTGACGAAGAGTGGAGAAATACATACTGCTCGAAATGCATTGTGACAAATGAAGAAAAAAAAGGTGTTTATTCTTATTTTTTTCTTTAAGATCACCATAACCTAACCTTAGGCTTAAGCTTAAGCGAACCCACCTTCCACTTGTACTACTGATAAGGAACTAAATATATTTGTGGTTGATTCTAGTTGTCTTAAGAAACTAATCTATTACTATAATAGCTAAAATCCATTAATTTATTATGATACATTGCTTATCTTATTGAGACGCAACTTTGAGGATACCGATGGTAAATAAACTATAAATTATAGTGTCACCCTTCGCACGTTTATAAACGTCTACCAAGTTGGGTGGGCAGTATAGCTTCCTCACTTTTCTAGCATGGACGTATAGAATCAGTTAGGGAAAATGTCGACGAAATTGTTGCAATAGTTCCGGAGTTATGCCTATGATAATAGGTAAATTCAAGCGCAGTAGCCATCACTCGTCCAATTGTGGCAAAATTCGTATGTGATTTTCTTGGATTCAGCCCTCCACTACACGGGCGAAATCGGTCCGTTAGCAACTACTATTTCATTGAACTGAACTTCATATAGGTAGTTTTGCCTGTGACAAGGAATTTACCACAGACAGACTAACGAACAGACAGTCACGGAACCCAAATTGTTCAGAAAGCTGTGAAACGTAAAAGCCAATTTATTGGGAATTTTGATTTTGGAGGACGAACATTTTAGTATTTCTTTCACGGATACATAGCTTCCGAACCATCGGTAGTGCGGAAGCAAAAAGTGACTAATCGTTGCTTAGCCGATCCACACCACAACACGAGCATAAGTAGGGCGCGCCGTCGTTCTTGCACCGCTATCCTTGTAGTCCTAGTGATCAGGTTCCAGGCCTATGCGGGTGTTCTGGTGACGCAACATTCTACAGTAACGTCCTGGCTGCGCTCACCAGTCTTTGCCTAGCATCCCGTTAGTCTGACCTGTGCTACTCGACCTCCACTCGTTTGCATCGTAGATGCCATATTTATACGATATTAGTTAAGACCTTCCAAATGTATGATCCGAAATCATGCTCAAACTCATATCAAACCTGTGCTTGCTGTAGAGACAAAAAATGCAGTAGCTACAATCTTTATTAAGGAACTTTATTTACATTATATGGTAATGTAATCACGAAGGATTTAGGAAAAAAGTATTAAAATGCTGTGTTGCCATTTGGTGGTAGTATACCATTATTCTGGTTGGTAGACGGTGGTAATTACTTGAATTTTCGTATTCTATAATTTCTTTAGAGGGCATATTTATGTGGTACCCTACCACTTTCCTCGTCCTAATTTTTCAAACTGTATTACGTCAGAGCTTGTCCCATCTGTCGTTAAAAATAGCACTGTGGAACAAGTTCTTGAGAAGTTTGGAATGGATGTGAAAAATCATCTTGTCCAGAATGTCCCAAAGTCCTAATCTGGCTGAAGAAAATGACTGAGTACCTACCTATCTCTGAAATATGACTTGTGACTGATAGATGACTCCAATTGAGTGTAATTATCTTCAAATTAATAATGCTCATGAAATTGTATTTCTTTGAAGTCGAATTTCTAGAAGATTTATTGGTAGTACGAAGGAATGAAGCTTATTGGTATCTATTAAGGATTCTTCTTGGTTTGCGAATCTTTGTGAAAATACCTATTATCTCATGAAAGTGCCAAATTCTTACTGAAATAATAAATAAAAATAATATTATATAAAACTCACCAAAGGCCCCTTCACTAACCCTCGAGAAAATATACAGATGTGCCTCCATCCATTGGTTTCGAGTAGTGCAATGTTTCAGTAAAGAGGAAGTGAGGCTATTTTCATGAACATCCACTCTATCTAAGTGAAAGTTAGAAGGAAGGAAGGAATGAGGGTCACGGTGAATTCGGTAAAACCTCTCGATAGGCGGAAGAAAGTTCGTTCTCCCTACATTCTGTGAGTTCCATGTAGGTATTTAGCACTCTTCCATGAAATTAATAGTTATTTAAACCTGTACCAACGAACGCATTCTCATGTATTATGTTATGACAACATATTATGTTAAAAACAATGGAAATTTATAACATCATTCCCCATCATTCTCCCATAACCTCTTTACCTCCGATTTTAATATTTCCCATTATTGAAATCTAACTCTACCCTGCTCCAGGGGAACTGAAAATGTAACATACAAACAGAATTTT
>JAEMON010000003.1:25794061-25804976 GCA_030264115.1 Lygus lineolaris | reverse complement strand
AATAAATATTTTGATTCTTATCACTTACTGAACTAACGTTTTATATTATTAAAATATACGACCAGCGAAATTAAAAATTGCATTGTTATTTGTAAATTTTATTTTTGTACTCGACCGAATGCAAACACCTAATAAAATCAAATATATCTTACTCGTTTCCTGATGAAAATCAATAACTTCTATTAACTACCCACGTTTTAACAATAACACGAATGCGAAACTCTACAATATGGTCTCTAAGCTAAAACCGTTCCCACATAACCTGAAGAAGATGGACGCGGACCCTTCAGGTATCTACGAAAATCCAACTCCATCTATGGATCTTAAAGATTTTCTCACCTGCCTACGTAAAAAAAAAAGTTTAAACCGTCAATCTACCTTTCATTTTGGTTTCTTCTTGTAGAGAAACATCAAGATTATAAAATATATTATTATCTATGTATAAAGTTGGTACCTATCCACATGTCCAAAATTCCACACAAAAATTAAATATAATGGCCCGATTTTCTCATTTATTTAGTATTCATACAGCATGAAAATGCCTCGGAATGTATAACAGTTGTCACAACAACGATGTAAAAGCTTAGATTTAGGTGAAATAGAGAGGGATTATGGTTACGTTTGGCTGCATTATTATAGAAAACTGACAAAACTGAGAGAAATACATGAATAGGGACGCGTCCATTCACGGAACTAATGAAAATCACGATTTGGAGTAGGTACTGACGTCTTGGGTATATTTAAAGACACGAACTCGTGCTATTGGCACGACCTCAAAAATCCGGAAACTGAATATGGTTTTAGGAAACGTGGTTAGTTAAATGTTTGTATAATAAAGATCTTAAAATCCCGTGGATGAATGTAACAAACGTACTTACTCGTAAATATACTCCAATCATGAGGATCAGTGTATTCAAGTATTTTAACCAGAGGTTGAAGTAGGATTTAGAAGAAATTAATATTAGCCTTCTTATTGGTATGAGGAAATCATTCTTGTCCACGGTTTAAATCGTGGTTTGCAGAAATGATAAAAATCATCCCTCACTCGCATCACCGCAGTGATGCCAGCTCGTGGACCGCATCAAGACAACAGCTAGTTACCAGCGTAACTTCCCAACTTCATACTAACATCTTAGTGAAGTTTGAGGATTAGTAGGTATACACATCTTCAGCCTGACGTTAGAAATGTCTGCGCTTCGAAAATCATTCTTTTGCGTTCTCACTGCTCATATTTGTGTATCCCAGAAATCTCTTCTCAGTTGAGACGGAACATTAATGTATTGTAGGTCAGGTTTATGGAATCTGGAGAGTAATAACCCCGTCACTCACTCTCATGGGAATTCCCCGTCTGTAAGGGCGTTATTTTAAGATCGCGCTAGTCGAAAATATAGAACTGATTCTGAAGCTTTTAAAAAGCACTCCACGTCAAATTGTTGACCTGATTTTGACTTGAGCTCGAGTAAGTGCTCTGCATATGGATCAAATTTCGAATTTCGAACGGTGATTATTAACAAGAAATTATAAACTTATTATTTTGTTATATGTCTACAAATCTGTCATTTTTGAGTTCTATGGGAAAATCTAAGTGATTAGCCGTTGTACATATTAGTTGTGTTACATATATTCAGATTTAGCATCATTTCAACATTTCCTGTAAGAATCACCAACCTACCCACCGTAATGGAACTGTTAGATCGTGAGTGTTCGTTTTATTTAGAAATATTTTTTTACAACGGAGGATGAACTCAAAAAAGGCTTGCCATATCTCGAGACGAGTATCCCTACATGATTAGCGAAATTATCACTCTACGGCGCTAGACTGGTATTTTGTTACACGATAATTTTTTAGTTCTAATGGTGACAAAGTCAACTGAAAATACGAGGCCATTCGTTGTACATTGTATTCTGGTTTTGTTCATGGATGCGATTACGAGTGACAGAGAGTCAGTGTGTCCTAATCTCAATTGTTATATTGATTTACAACTAGGTACTGTATATTAATGTCCACTAGTACTGTAAAGTATACTAGCAACCAAAATGTTTATTGTTATGGGCAATGCCCGGAGAATTTTACATAACCTTGAGGAAAGGCATAATTAATGTAGTGGATAAAACATGATCTAGAAGGTTAAAAATCGCTTTCGGGTGAATTTGAAGAGCACACTCTAAACTCTAAGAAAATCAATACAGATATATTAGAAGTATAGGTATCCAAACTCCGGGTCCGAGCGCTGACAAATCTCTATTTATTCATTCTAGTTGCCAGGATAGCTCAGATCGTAGAGCGTGATCCAATTGTTACGAACGTTATGAACGTCTTGGAGTCAGCTCCCAACTACCTTCCGTATTTGAGCGAACTGAGAAACCGTAATTACGAGTAAATCACATTTTTGCGCGTTTGCACACACTACTCTAGTGGTCTGGCGGCGATGAAATGGATAGGGGATCTTCTAGAGGCTAACCCGCCCGATCCCTGAACATTTGGACTGGACTATGTTGGTATTGTTCGCCTTGGACAAGGAATTGACCATAGACAGACACGGTCCCAAAATCTTCAGAAAGTTTTGAAACTAAGTAGATAAAGTAGTACTGAAATAGAAATTTTGATTTTGGAGGACACCATTTTTTCCCTTCCCGCACGAATACATAGCTTCCTACCTTCGGTAATGAGGGAGCAAAATTAGGATAATATAGATGAAAGGATTTCTATTCGATTTACAAAACCAACCATCACTGTTTGGGAGCTATACCGTATCAACCCAGTAACAGGATCAGATACAACCAAACAAATAATAATTAAGAACCGCTGTAAAGGGATGGGTGAGGTAAATAGGGTGGGAGGGGGTGAGTCTCCTCTCCATAGAATATTATTTTACCGTACACCTGTACAAGTTTACCTATCGTTAAAGCTTTCCTGCCGTTCACATCACAAGTCTGGGAAAGACATGTGAATTTATTTACCATTAGGTCTCGTACTTCTGGAACGTAAATTGGTTCGCTCTTCTTGTTATCAAAGCTAGTACAATAATGTAGAGTGGTGAGTTGCTTTGGAATCGGATCGTTAGAAAAGTCGTTAAATCTTTTACTTACAACCTTCAGATCTGACTTATGAAATATTATTCCTGATAGAATTATAATCTTTAGGGTTTATACGAATAATATTAATTTGTTTTTGTAAGTACCTACTAATCTGAAATATCACAGAGTAGGTATAGCTGCACACTGACCTTCGATTATGTGCGGTGGACGGCTCCAGGGAATATAAATATTATATACAGGGTGTCCCAGATTTCGTATTTTTTGATTCTGCATCCAACTATGCTATTTGCAATTTTCGGACCACACCACAGTGGTGCTACCCACATGAACTTTGGTTTTTCAAATGGAAACCTCCCTTTTTATTGCAGGTTCAGATTTAACGAGAAAATTTCATGAAAAAATGACACCTCACTCGAAAGTTTTAATGCGCGATTTCGCTCAATATGTGCCCTAAAAACAATAAATCGAGTTTTTTGGGTATAGTAAGCTGTCAAGTATGATTTATGATGCTAATGTGTTTTTCCACGTTGAATAACGTGGTGATATTATTTTTTTGATTTGTCAAAAAATTGGGCAATCCAGATTTTCTTTCAGGGTAATTTGAAATTTTAAGGCTTGACTTGAAAAATCGACATCACAACGTTATTCAGTTCGAAAAAAACACATTAAAATCATGCATCATACTTGACAGTTTACTACACCCAAAAAACTCGATTTCTTGCTTTTAAAGCACATTGGGAACGTGATTGGGCATTACAATTTTCGAGTGAGGGTTCATTTTTTCATGAAATTTTGCGTTAAATCCGAATCAGCAATAAAAAATGGGAGTTTCCATTTGAAAAACCAAAGTTGTTGTGGATAGCGCATCGGTGGTGCGGTCCAAAAAATTGCAAATAGCATGGTTGGATACAGAATCAAAAAATAGGAAACCGTGTATTTCCGTTTCTTCAAAAACCCTAAAAATAACGTTAATATAAAGGGTGGCCCATTTATTCTGTGTTTCGATTCATAGGAAATCGTATATTTCCGTTTCTTCAAATACCCTCAAAATAACGTGAATATAAAGGGTGGCCCATTTATTCTGTTTCATAATATGAAACGTATTCAAGTTTCATATTATGAAACTTGAATCGATGAAAATTGAAACACAATCGTAAGGAATCAGCTTATTTTGTAATGGTGATTCCACCTGGAAACGTCCATCACTCATAAAACCGATTTGAGATTTACATCGAAATGACATAACTAAGTAAAGGATGAAAAATAGAACAAGGGGAGTACGCATCTTGAGACACAGGGTGTAGTATACAGGTATGTCGAAGGCGGAAAAACATAATATTAGTTCATATTACCTTTTGTAGCTCCAGAAAAATGCACGGTGTGCCTTTTTTGTAGCCGAAGTGGTTTTTGCTCGTACACGGCTTAAAATGTTGCACGGGGATGTTGCATACTTTACCCTCCGTTGGTGGTTTAGTATACGAGCAGTTCATCAAGTTCTCTTTCCGACCTTCAGTATGTTTGGGGTTACTGTAAACTGAGAAATTAATGGCGTCAAAAACTTAATTAATCGAATTAATCTCAAGACAACATGTCAAATGAATACCACACATAATACGCAGGAAGTCCTTTTTCTGTATTCTTTTGTAATCCTATACTTAGGAGGAAAATGCTCAAATTTGTACAGTAGAATAATTTTCTTGCCTCGAGATGACCGCCTATGGATTTCATCGCAATAGAATCAGTAATACGCAAATGTGATATGTGAACTTTGATGTCTTGGGCAAAACTCTGAAAATATTTGACCAATTCTGGTGAACTTTTCGGGGATTAGTTAGCCGTACACCAACATTCCAAGCTAGCGGTTTTGGACCGTCGTTCCAAAACCGTCGGTTTTCCTGGCGGCACAGACCCTCGGTTTCTGAACTGTTGTTCACCACTGAGAGAGTTTTCTAGCGTTTCCAAACTGGGGGAACTGGACCTTACGTCCAGAACCTTTCGTTAGTCGAGAAGTGCCATTTTGTTTTTGGCGGGAAACCGGCAGATTTGGACTGTCCAGCATGTTGGGCAGACCATAGTCTAGACCTGGCGGTCTTGGAGTCAGTTTACGCTCACTGCGGTCGTCAAGGTGCTGGACCGTGGCATCAGCCTCACCAATGACTAACAGAAATAAACTGTGGGGTTTTCGAAAAAACCGTTGCACTTGAACTGTCAGTTTTGGACTGCAGGTTTTCTCCTCCACTAACGTACATTCCAAACCTGCAGGTTTCCTCTGAAACTGAAAACCTTTGAACCGTCGGAAATCTCGCTCATGTATGGCTCACTATTGAGCGGGTTACCCACTGGAGGTTCCCTATGAATTTGATCACCATCTGACCCATTGCGGCCAATATCCATGCAAAAATGTGAGTTATGCTATGAGAGGAGTTTAAACTGCCCACCCAAGTTGACCGACAATTTTAACATTAAATCCAAATGAACGCGGTAATAAAACATATCTAATTGAGGCACGTAAGTAAAAAAGTAAGGTTCTTTTGAAGAAATGGAAAACAGTTCAGACAATATGACCAGGGAAGTTGGTCCGTCAAGAAACATGATCTGATGAGAAGAGCTCGACCCCCCACCGATCGGTGAAGGCAGCCGATCGGCGCCACGGAACGTCAACCCTCCTATAAACTCTGGTCGATTCACACTTTCAGTATCATGTTGTAGAGAGTAGAAATTAACTTCCTAAAAGAAGATCCTACGTGCAAACTATCTTTGAGAGGATCTGCAATTGGAAAAATAAGAATTGGGAAAGTAAAAAATGTAATAATAGCACAATAATTTCACTTTCACAACTTGTGACTTTGAGAAAAAAACTAAAGTAGGTACTGAATTCGGTTTTACTTTATTATTCATGGAATAAATTTAAAATCAAAAATTTATTACCTAACTATTATATTCTCAGCCATAATCACACTATACTTTTACCTTCCAGGAGGTTGTCGAGCTGGTTACTCCAAGCGTGATACATCGACACATTATACCATATGAGCGTGTCATTTCTGTCTTCATTGTGAGGGTAGAACTTTAGGCCTGCAAAATGAATGGAAAAATATTAGATTTTTTATTGAACTGTTGAGTAAATTCCAGGAAGACATCGCGGGGACTCGATATCCCTGGATTCGGGCTAAAAATAGTCTATGATTTCACGGTATCAGTATCCTATAAAACGTGCAAATAGATTACGAAAAACTTTAAAAATGAGAGAACCTCATTTTATTGCCAAAATGTATGGACGATTAATAATAGTACCTTACAAGCCTTTTTAACGACATAGGCACCTAATATTAAATAGGCCAATTCAGGTATAGTAGATGAAAATACTCCCCTTCCTCTACCCATTTTAGCAGTTTTTCAAACTTTTCTCCGATCAATTTCAAATTGTTTTTAGGCATTCTTTCTATTATTCGATTCTGAAGAGCTGTCAACTATTAAAATGTCAAATTCCTCCGTTCAAATGTTCGGAATTTAAAATTTGCATAGGCAGTTTATTGCTCTCGATTTATTTAGTTTATTGCTCTCGGATTTTAAAAAGAAGTAGAGTTACGAAAACAGAAATAAAATAGGTACTGAGAAATTGAAACACTGTTCAACAGCCACCTTATAGAGAAAACAGAAATGAAATAGCACATTACTAACTGAGAAAAGTTTGAAACACTGTTCAAAAGCCACCTTATAGCGTATGTAATCCGCAATAGTTCGTGCAGTAAGATAGGGCCTCGTACTTATAGATAAGTATGGTTTGTCATGAAGGCCATGCAATTTGGAGTAGGTGTGTCGACTTGATCATTTCAGGAAGAGGTATTATAAATTAGTCGTTCGTTTCATATCAAGATAATCGAAATAGGATTCATTTTGGGTATCGAGGAAAGCATTGCGTCAAAAAATAGCTGGGAAAAAATCTGGAAAGTAACCCAACTCAATCGATAGATCGTAACGAGATCACCCACATACAGCAGTCTACGAAACCTTACTCATGGATCAATGTCTCCCTTACTGGTTCTCACCAGAATATACGCATTCAGGATTACCTAGCATTTCGTGTATCAGGGTTTTGCTTCTTATTCCAACCACTCAACTGTGGTTTCAATATTGCTCAGGTAGGTACGAGTTGGCTCTTTACTAGAACACTATAGTACAGCATGTCTGACTGCATCCAAGGGGATTGCATACTGAATTCACTAAATACTCTCATCCTCTTCAATTTCTTGAATCGAAGGCCCTTAGAGTACGATACTAGAGTCAATACGTCAGACGCTAGGGATCAGGTGTTTTTGTATCACCATGAGTGCAAAGTGTGTTTTCGGTATCATTTGAGTACCAAATGAAATACTCACCAACACTACTCGCTGACTCTTCATTTATCCATGCTATACGCACAGGAAATCGGATAGTTAAAATCTGGCCAAATTCTCGCCATAGCTTCTACCTTAGAAAAAGAAAACTTGATGCCTTCCTACTTCCAAGTGCATCCTACTAATACACCTACCATTTAAATTAATCAACGCAAAGATTTAGGATAAAAAGGAGAAAGGCAGGTATAAGATGAATGAGTTACGATGTGTAGTGTTGAAATAGACACCCAATAGAATGTCGTAACAACCACAGTTTTTGCGTACAATAATGGTACACTCATTATCGTATCTACCATATTCATGCATAGTAAATAAATACACAACGATGGAATATGAATATAAATATAACGTACATCGCACTACTTTGAAGAGATTAATAATTTACCTTAATTATTGCATGTAACACACTAAGTGCGTGTAAGCCACATTATAAATCATAATACACTCATAACAGAACGGAGGAGAATAACATGATATTCACTATTGAGACTTGAGAGTAACATCAGATCGGCCTTAACCTTCATCATTGTAACCAAAGAATTTTGGAACACCTAACTCCTCCAAATAACATCCCGCACTGTATTTCACAACAATTTACCTACATACCTACAACGTAAATTTTACGAGAAATTTTGGAAACAATTTGCTAAGGTTTTCAGAGGAAGTAATTTAGTCAAACGAATCAGAAGTATGTACAATGATATTTTCTTACCTCATAGATATGTGGGGTGGGATGAGGAATTACGGATGCCCCCATATAATTGTTTTTATTCCTTGGGAACGAGAGTAATCATTATGAGAACAACCATAAATCCTCACCCCACACTTTTCGATGCAAAGCAAGGCAGCAACAAACATAGATATATCGTAATAGAAAGGGTACATAAATTAATTTTTCGAAATCTCCCTGTTGGACAATTATTTTGTCACCTGGCATAATAGATTCGAGAGTTTCTCTTGATCAAATTGAACAATATCTGGTAGGTAGATACCGAATCGACAAAGCTTCTCCGCAGTGCAGACTGTAGTTGACGATTTTGGGGGGATTCGAGAATAAAGTAGGTAGGTCCCTAGTCTGGTTAGTATAAGGGGGGTAATATAATCATCTTGAAATACTGAATACCTATCTAATATTTATTATTCACAAAACAATATAATCAAAAACATACTGATCGGCTCTGCTGCGGAAAGTGCGAAGAGAGCGAGAAAAAAGGCAGCTCGGCGTTCCATCTTTCTTAGGACTGACTGCAGGGGGACGTCGAGCCTGCAAGGGCATATTCATCTGAGGTTTATACATGTAAACTGAGCGTTTCCTCTTCGGCTTAAATTGGGATGAACCGATGTTTTGATGAAACCAGGCACGAAAACCTTTAGGAGTGATTATTCGAGCCAACACCAACAATGTAAACAATACTTTATGAACAGTTTCCACTACCTAATAGGATTACCCTTGAATTACTAAGGTTCTTAGGCAGATATTTCATCAAAGCGTGATACAACGAGGAACTATACTCTGAGGCTCCCCTCGCAGATCTTTTTCTGAAACCAAAGAAAAGGGTTGGCAACGGTGAATTATACTTGACTTGATGTCTCAAGGATCCCGACCAAAACACTTTATCAAAAATTGCAGGAGCTCTCACACTAAATTACCTGCCTCCTATTCGCTGAAAATCGCCAGTAGGTAATGCTGCACCCTGATCAAATTGGTATACATCCTCTCCTAAATCTGAGTTCGTTTGTTGATTACCTACACGTTTTGCTTCCGAGTCTGCCACCATGGCCGAAGCTTTGGGACATGAGTTTTTATCTCTGAAACACATATTTCCATTCTCCACTATTTTCTCCAATATCGATGAAATTGCCAGGATTAGTGTAAGTTATGCCCTGGATAGTATGAATTTAATTACGACCCAATTTTGCTCAGACTTTCAGGATAGTTATGGACAGTCCCCTAGATGAATGTCACCCCTCTTTATGATTTATATCGTGATAGGATCAATCAGCCACTGGGTATGCGAAATTGTGAAAATCCTCCAAACATCAATTTTACACGGTATAACAAACCGATTTTGCTTAACATTAACCCCCATCCCCCCATCCGTCCCATTAAGGGACTGACCCTTAGATGATCTATAAAGTTCATCGTGATCGGACGTACAGTAACAACCATAACTTTCTTGGGGTGACATCAAGGGGTGACGTCAGTTAGTTTAAAATTACAAAACCCATTTTCGTTTGTATTTGTTGGTCTTTCTTGGGTTTTTTAAGGGATCAAGTTTAACCTCCCAACTTAATGTGTATGCTTTTATTGTTACCTTAGCGCTTTCGACTTTCGTCCTCGTCAGAGCACGCTGGCACCACTTGTAGCTCTGAATAGGACGAAATTAAAAAGCGCTAAGCTAGCAATAAAAGCGTCTACATGAAGTAGCTGTTAAAACTTCATCCCCCAACAAACCCAAGTTTCTAGCCAAGAAGTTCTATCGTCGGATACTCTTCATATAGTACCTTATTGGAAAGCCCTCACTAAGATCTTCCAAATTATAAAATAAAATAAAACCATGCAAGTTCCTCATTGTGATAAACCTTGGATGATAATACACTGTACATGATAGCGAGGAGGCTATTATCTACCTACCAGGTGCTGAGGTGGCTTTGCGAAGATCCTCCCCGAAGCATATTTTCTCATCCACCCTCGCCCTTATTGACGTCATCACCCTGGGTCATGGCCCTTAGCCCCTCCGGATTCAACCGGTTGGCTCCTTTACAATTTTAGCCTCACGAAAAACACCCCGTCTGGCTTTCATTCAACGTTTCACTCGTCTAAAAAAACCTTTCATGGAGAAACTTTTTCTTTATGGAATTATAAATGCCATTCAATTCATCACGAAACCCCTCTGATTTTATAAAGCAATAGCAAATTGAATTTAACCTTCCGCTGATGGGCCTTCCAGAAACTCAAAATGTTCTGTAATATTTTCACTTTCGTGGTTTCAGAAATTCCTGGATGATTGGGGCAATTAACGTTTAGTTACAAAATTTGTGACTAGGTACATATACCTACATATTATATTATATTCTAAGATGTGTACCTACCTAAAAATGAAAGGAAGGTTTTCATGGAACTTGAAGGAACCTATGCAAACCGGATTTTCATTTAGCATCGTAGATGGTAGGTAACCACTGGTCAGTAATACCTACCAGGGTTTTAAAGGGGCAGATGTTTGAAAAATGGTAGGTATAGCTAGTGATTTGATCACATGGACTATAATTCTTCTTGGGAGATTGTTTTAATAACTTTTGTCACTTGCCTTGGAGTGTAATACTTCGGGAAACCGTGTCAAGAGTAGCGGTTCTTCAAGTGTAAGGAGAATATTATTTATGTGCCTCAAAGTCGGATATTTTGAATTATTTAGGTTGGGAGAGAATTGCTCGTTTAAATAAATTAAATTGATGGAGAAGATTCCAGGTTTGTTATGCAG
>JAEMON010000003.1:25767652-25782325 GCA_030264115.1 Lygus lineolaris | reverse complement strand
TTCCCCATTCCCCATTAAGAACTAGGTAGGTCGCCGGAACGTCAAAATGTTGGTTAGTCAATGTTAGTACAACATTCATTTTTCGACAAAATCTTGTGTATATGCTCAGGCGTCAATTCTCAAAAGATCTGCTTGGTTGTTATTTTTTTCGACTCGGATATTTTTCAATGTTGCCGCAATTTCGAAAATTGTCTTCACAAAATAAAAACACGTGATCGTAGCCACAAACAAATGGGTCGCCAGGGGAAGCCTAGTTCTCGATGAAGGAGGACGTCTAGGAAATTTTAACACCTACCTATTAGGTAGGTACCTACCTACCTAAAATGATCATACCTGGTAGCAGTCAATCCGAACTCGCTGATCATTCTGAGAGAAGATGCACGGAAATTGGTCCAGCCGTTTAGATTGAGAATAAACTAACAGAAAAACTTTGAGATTTATATACCTAGAAGATTAGGTAACCTTGAATTTTGATAAAAACTCCATAATCACTTCCAACTCCAATAGGTGGGTTGACGTCGCGTTGTGGTGCCAGACAGACATTAGGCGCAGTGACGTCACACGAACATTTCAGTTGACTAGGTAGCTATATATAGTTGATAATAGATTTTGGAACACTTTAGTTCTGGGACTGTCAGCATAATGATTGCATGCATATCTGCCTATAGATCTGCAACTAAAGTAATAAGCTCTGACAGTGCGCCCTAAAGCTGGATTCACATTAAGCCGCACGCTGAAGTCCCCAAAACCGCAATGCCATAAAATCGTAATCGAATCTGATTGGCTAATTGGCTGTTCTCCATCTTTACGGTCTTAAGGCTGAACGAGTTTTGAACCAGACTATCCTCGATTCATAAATCTTGATATTTTGTGGCTTAACGGATCTACTTATTGGGTTCTGCGCAGCCAAGCAGAGCGGGTTCTTACCTATTTTGTTAACTTGCACGGTTCAGCATTTCTGATGGCGTTGTGTCGTTACGGTTTTGCGGACGCGAGTACGGTGTTGCCAATGTGAACCCAGCTTACCAGTGAAAAATTAGCAAGCTACCTTATCAACTCCTGCCAGAAACCCTAGGGATAAGTTGACAGAACTGCTCATTCTTATTCTATCATTACAGCTTGGGCTGCTTTCTATCTTTACTGCTTACCTACTGCTATGGCCTTTTGATCATCTCGTTTTGTCCTTTAATTTCAACAAACCGTTTTAATTCTTAACGCAGTTTTTTTTTCTTGAGTTGAAGTGGGAATCTTTTTTAGTAGGATGCCATTTCAGAAGAGGGGAAAACGGGAACATTTCAGCTGATGAGATTCTTCGCCAGAAGAATGTGCAGTCGGTGCTCATTACTTTAGTTGCTTACCTATAGGTCACCCTACTTATTTTGTGATGCATAATTTTTGTGTACCTACCTACCTAATAATGTAAGCTGTTGGTTAGAAGTAAGCTTTCTGTTCCTCATTTAATGAGACGTCCCTTTTAATACATGCATTACTAAACAATATATTCTATCCTGACCTGCCAGTTTCAATTAATAATAATAATAATAATAATAATCTTTAGTTAGTGCTTATACAGGTCAGTCTTATTAGACCCACCCTCGCGCACATATAAACGAGGTCAATAAATTAATGTTGAAAGAGAAATCTGAATACCTACTGGGAGATCGTTTCATACTGGTTGATCAAAAAATTTTGATGGATAGTTTAGATCAAATAAAGGAGTCAAGTCAAGGAGGCACTGCAGTGAATAAAAGCCTGAGAATTCGAGAAGCGTTATGATTGGTCGACCACCTCGAACAAAGTTGGGGCTGCTTCTGCGAGATCGCAGCACCGTCCTGGGCTCCAATAAGTGAGTGATCATCTCCTGTTATTTGTGTCAATCAAAAGTTGTCTCCGTTACTCTGTGCGAGGAGATGTGCAATGTGCATCGCGGTTGCAAAGAAAGATGCTCAACACATTAAACAATACCTCGGTACCTACTAAATGTGCCCAAACTTAATATAACTGGTGGTGAATTTTATTGCGTCCATTTCACATTCAAGTGCATTATATCATGCATCATTCTCCGTGGACAGCGTGTTGTAATCGCAACTACGATATTGAGAAAAGTAGGTTATGCACGATCTTACTTTCCATCAAGAATCAATAACAGAAATTAGAATTTTCTGTCTTCTCCTAGCTGCATACGAAAAATGCAATTTAGTGATTAGTGAGTGCATTTTCCGAATAACTAAGTAAGATGAAACATTTGAATGACAGATATAAATAATTTGAAAAAGCATGGAAGTCCAAGAATGAGGTTATGGAAAAGGTTATGGAATAAGAACAATGAGGTTCACATTCAAGGGTGAAAAATCGCTGAAAATGGGTTAGGTACCTACCAATGCGTTTGGAGAAAATCACGTTACGGTCATTTCAAGTAATAGTAAGGTTTAAACATACAAGGCTCAAACTTCCAAGAATAGCCCATCAAATTTCATAAAGTGCAGTTCTTTGGAAATTAACTCGTTAAGTAGTTAGGTAATATATTGCACGACAGTAAAATTCGTTCAATGATTAAAAAGGATCTTTTTTCAATGATAGTACCTAACGCCTAGTTGACTTTACTAAAGTTCTCTGTAAGCAACGTAACGCTTGGATTTTAGAAAACAATCGAAGGAAACTAAGCTATTAAAAAGGCGTCAAATTGTTGAAAATCGTACCATGGAAATCCGTTTCAGACCATTCTAAAACAAGCCCTCGGTTCCAAGTAGCAGTGGTTTATACAGGGTTTTGTGGGTTTTACTTTACTGAGCTTATCCGATGTCAGTCCACCTGAGGAGAGTGCAACGTTGTTCCCCTTGGAATTATTGACTGTAGGTTACAAAGTAAATCAAGAAGGAGCCGTATCACAACCACAAGAAAGTCTGGAGAGTGGATATTGCGTGGGTGTTCTGCCTATCGGATCAGCTCAGTAAATGAATAATCCACAAAAACCCATACTTATAATTCCTGAAGTTTTCAAAACATTCAATGTTATTTCATACATCGTCGCTTAAGAAGCAACACGCCCTATCGACCATTTTCACGAAAATTAGGTTTTCACTTATTCTTATTCGACTTCTCACGTTGCATCGACTGGTTAGCTTAAAATTGCTTCAACTAGACTACAAAATCGAGAAATACTCGAAAAACATAACACCCCCATTTCAACCTAAATTTCCTAATTTTTTTAATTGATACTTTTTTCAGTACCGGAAGGCAAGAAGTGACTGAATAACGGGAAACAAAGGGACAGGTGATCAAGTACTGGATTCAGTTTTTTCGTCCTCCTGAAAAATTGGGATTTGGTTCATAGGGCTTTTTGTTTCTTAAGCGACGACATGTAGGATGGATTGATGGGTACCTAATGTGGCCAAAATTATTTCCTTGCCTCATTTTATTAGGATACGGGTGATTGAAAGTCCGAGTAGGCGTTAGAATAACAAACTAAAATAATACTTGGGTTACCAAGTAGGCGTTAGAATAACAAACTAAATAAGTAATAATTGGGTTACAGAAAATGGGGTTACTAAGGGCGTATCTATACGGGATAAGGTAATTAACAGAAATAACCTTACAGCAAAGACCTAGGTATAAGAAAATATAATGGGGAGGAAACGAGTAATTCAAAGATTTCCAAGAAACGTGTAAAGAACTGGGACACATTTTATTATAAATACATTCAAAGTATTACATTTTCAAACAATGTCACACAAATGTTTAGTGGTCAAATCCACCAATTAGTATAATAGGCAATAAGTACATGTTTCATCCACAAAAAAATAATTTTCTTCAAGTGAAAATACTATATCAGTAGATATTTATGTAGGTACCTACTAGGAAGGTGTTTTTGATTAATCTACACCGATTGCACTATAGGGATTAGCTAACAACGATTTTTTTTAAAACAATATTAAGTACATCAATTTTGGTGTTACACCTCTGGAAAAGCTTTTAGCTCACCCATCTAAACGGACGGATACGATTAATACGAGTAAAACGTTAATGACTAAAGAATGAAATCATGGACGGATTACTTGAGAATGATTTCATATACTTAATTGAATTGGCACATGATCTAACTACAGACTACTCACATCAAGTTTAACCTTGATCATTACGACAAGCAAATAGCGAATTGAAAACTAAAGCCCAAGAAACAAACCAATAGGGGTAAAATAGGCCAAAAGAAAACCGAGTGTAGGTTTTGTAGTAGGATCTGTCGTTAACAGTTACACATTTACTTGCTCCACAGACAAAAATGGAATGATGGGAACTTCTAGTTGGAAATAAATATTATGAGTCAAAAATGTTACTCCCGGTATACCTACATACATTACTACTTGAATGCCTCGAGTGTTTTTATGTTGAAGATAGCAGAAAGGTACGAAATTATACTTAGACTTACTAATCGATATCGTACCTTGCTTCCTACCTACTCTAGTAAACTGGAAATTTATGAATGCAAAAACCACAAGTACCAAATTTGGAGAATGGGTACCTACCATGCAAACTAGTCATATAACACAACTGCTTTACGGAATACAGATGACATGACCTTCGGCTCCAATTCTTGCGATCGTACTTGGTAGCTGTCATATACATGGAGGAAGTTGGGACAAGTACGTATGAAAATTGAAGTAACGAAGTAATTAATCAGTGCTACCTACTAATAGCATCAAATAATACGGTTTAAGGTGAACGTAGGTAATCATAACTATTTTCTTATTTTCGTTTTCCTAAGGGATTACTACTAAAGGGTTTTCTACTACTAAGGGATTACTACTAAAGAAATCAACACGAAGAAAAGAAATTATGTATTATGGCCATATCACACGAGCAGTTTTTCATCTTTTTCTGAGCTTTTTATCAGGCTGGAAGTTGAAGAGGAAGAATTAGGTTTTTCCCAAGGTCAACTTTTCCAACCCTCCCCCATAGTGCAGTGCGCTTCCTGGCAGTGCTTTTTTTTCAGGTCTCGGGCAGATTTGTTCTAATTTTTTCAAACGCCACTTCGTCTAACAACAAAACTGGAGGACAACCCTTGGAAAGATAACCACAGGGAAGTAGGAATAGAATGTAAGCTCCCTCACCCCAGCAGTTTAATGACTACCTTGCGTTGGATACTTCAGCGGATACTTTTTGGAGGATACTTTTGCGGCAGATTGCCTACTGTGTTGTTGACGGCGTAGCCATAGTCTTCCTAGATTTATTACAATATTTCCAAGCAGAATAGCTTAAGAGGGCGGAATATTTTAAGATTGGCGACCAAGGTATCAATTTATTTCAGAAGATCTTGAAAATAAACACGAACACAAGATAAGGAACCCTTAGAAAAAATAAATCTAATGGAAAAAAAATATGACTTAAAAAAAATATATCCAATTTTTTCTAGACTGGTAACAAGGCAAAAGTTCTCTTCGTTGAAAAAAGTCTGTATAATCGTAGAAATCAACAGATAACTGCATTCTTCCTATGCCTGCTCGTGTAAACAGATTGTCTACCGCAGTGTGTGGAAGGCACAGCTCAAGTTTTGGACACAGCTGAGCGGGCGGTTTTGACAAAACCTGACAAGTCAAACTTGTAGTGACGTTAGAGTCCCCATACCGACTAATAAAACCGCTGGCCACCAGAATGGGCTCGATCTGAAGATTTCAAGCACGTACTATTCTTTTGCTTCCAGCCATAAAAAAAGCTCAGAGAAATCTGAAAACCAGCTCGTGTGATATGGCCTTTACCTACGTCTCAACGTAAAGTGTAAGGTATTGGAAAAAGTGTTATCTACTCTTAATCCACGAATTTACTGTTTATAGGAACCAGGTGATGAAACGAAATTTTCTCAAGATCAAACACCTGATCCGAGACCACACCCACAACCTTGCCTTACACTTGAAAGTCAGAAAATTATTATTTTCATTGTTTGCGCGTCAGGGCTTAGCCATTATGATGTTTTAGTAGGACTGAAGTTATAGCTTCTGAGAATATGAAGAGCAATTTCGGTGATTTTCTTAGAGACTATCATTGTTTGTTTTTAGGAAACGGGCTAAACTTTTTCAATAAACCTTTGATTGGACAATATTATTTGCAAGTATCCATCTACGCATGCAACTTTAGGAACCTAGATCTTTTAAACCACCACCATTAAAAGCACCATATACCAAGAAAATGCTACTGTAACATTGGTTATCACAATAAAATTACTGTTAAGTACAACTAAGAACAGGTACAATTCAACATTCATAATATTATTACGTACCGTTAAGTACGTCTATTTTGATTTTTATACCACACCCAAATCATACACGCACTAGCTCAACAAACCACAATCTCTAGCCAGAGCAAAGCAAGGCAAGCTTTAAAACCACACCAAGGCTAATCGTGGAAAATTTCATCAGACTTTTAACAGCGTTTATTTATCAGTCTTGAACTAAGATCAAAAATAGGTACCTATAATGAGTATATTTGGTCCCACAAAATCAAGTCTGGAGAAACGTTTAAGAAGGCAGGTTGAATTCTTTGTTTGCAGATATTAAAAAAAGTGCCTCAGGATGGAGAAATGATACCCACCAACTTTTGTTTGGTAAAAATTTCTGCATAAACATCCAAAGTATTTTGAATAATTGGTGATATAGGTACGGAAAATATGCGCAAACGAGATTCACGATCAGATGGTATTTATAGAATAGAGTGCAGAAAAAACTGAAACCTTCCTTAAAATTAGTTAGATCAGAAGAATTTTTTTAAAATTTAAATTATAATAGGCTAGTGGTATCTCAGTGTCGTATTCAGACTAGTATTATGCTAAATACTTTAGATAGATCTGGAAAGTTTCAAAATGAATAAAAACCATGGTAAGATTCTCAAATGACATTCCAGTATACAAAAAAAAACAGATCAACAATGAGAGGATTAGATCGATTCAAAAAAATGTATCGATTGAACAAAATTCAAGCAATACGAATTGATAAACCATCAGTAACCACTGAATCACGGTTAAATACCCACATGAAAGGTGTTTTTATTCATTTCAAAGGGAAATTTGGCAGTAAGAAAAATTTACGAAGACTGAACTTGCCTCTTGGTTTATATTTGAGGTGGTTCTCTATGTATTGGCAAGGGCAGGCGAAGAGGGCCGAGTGCCTGGGTTGGTTAAGGCCTGGCTCGCTCCTATCGCCAAAATCTAGTTTCCGTCTAATGAGCATCTTGACCCATCGAGAGGAGTAGCGGAGGAATAACAGCTTAGCTCGTTCCTAAAATACAACAATACCATCCCCAAAGGAAATGAGCATGGGTGTATCTACATTTTACTACATTAAAGGAATGTTAGTTGCAAAAGGAAACAATCGGAAAACACAAAATTGCACAAGGGGGGGTTCACATGGTCCATAGTGGCAAAATGTGCAAATACAGGAGTGTCAGTGAAGGGGAGCATATTTTTAACAAAATATTTCCAAAATTTTTCAGCTCTTGAACTACAAACTGGATAGAGGCACTGGTCCATCCTTGACTATCTGTGAGATGGCTGATGGGAATGAAAATCTGTAGTTAGCGGTCATTTCAGTAATTCCACATTCAGAACGCCCTGGACCATTCGAAATAACCCCCCAAGAAAAAACGTACAGCCAGGCATAAAAAGAAATTTGCAACCCAATGATGGTACCAACAAACAGTTTTGACCAAGTGTTTCACTTATTCGGTCTTCATAACTAATTTCAAAACTTGTTGGAAGAAGAATAATATAGGTACTACAGAACAAAACCAAACGACGGTATAGATACCTAATAATCGGCATTTTGGCAGGAACTATCAAAAAGGACATACCTACTATTGCATTATTCGTGGATGAAAAATACTGGTAAAACATCGAAAGTTGATGTATGTTGTTAGTAGAAGTACATATCTGATACAATGGGGAATTTGCGTCGATATTGTTCAATTTTTTTTCTCGAAAGTATGACGAAGGAGAATAACGAAAATTAAAGTCAATCTCCAGGTGATCACTTCCCCAGATATGTGGGACTTTATTGAAGATAAAAAATGGAGGAAGGCAGGACCATAATTTGCAAGGAGGCTGCCACGCTGTGACGTATTCACCAGACAGTGAAAGGGTTTCCAACCACATGTTGCCACTTCAAAATTAATCAAGACTTTCTGCGCCACCGGGATCGCTTAAAATTAGTGATTGTCTAAGAACAATAACAAACGCAAATAGGCCAATTCTTGGAATGATGCAAATGTTAAACTGAATCAATGTTGCCACCACGAGTTTCTCACCAAACGTTGGACAGCAGGCTCTACCACCCTAATGGATACTTTACAAATTACGTGTTAAATATCCATGACGCCCCCTTGAGACGGAACTGGACATTGGGGTGCGCCCGCCGCTATTCTCCTTTCATTCAGAACAGTCATCATATTTATTGTAACTCTTAAGTACAGTAAATGTTTACAAATGGATTCCGATAGGGGTATACATTACTCTATATAGCCGTAATACAATATTTGATAACGATATTAAAATTGGAAATTGACGCAAATTCCTCATTCCTTGTTTTGAGTAGGTATACTAGATAGTTCAAACATGCAAAACAAAAAGTTCAACGCATGCAAAAACGATTTCCACCCGCCCTGAACCAAACACGCGAAAAAACCATTCATTCAATCTGTTACATGCGATTAGATATCAATTACTCGTACTTTGACGCGGATGTTCAATATTATTTGTACAACAACCATACGCATCAAGTATGACAAGACATTTCCACAAATTGAAGTGATAATTTATTTAGAAATAATCAAGAGAAGGGCGAAAGAAAAGATAATCAACCAAGCATCAACTAAAGTCCTACCTACCAATGCAGTTGAAACAAACAATAAGAAAAATGGAATTATGACCTCAACACCTACGTATCATCGTTCAAATATACTTTCTACCAGCCGATGCTAATGAACAATGCTTCCCAACTCAACCAAAAATCGATTGAATAGAATACTGAAAAATAAGTGTTACATGAAAATAAATGGGAAATATCAAAGTCAACGAAATGCTGTTCTTGCAGCTAGATTGATTTCTACACTGGCTCAATCACAATCTTAACAGGTTTTAATGTTATGAGATTCCCCTCTCTCTTAACCAATCAGTCCAACAAGGGCAACAATCCCCTTTGTCTTTGATCGGTTTGCTCGCTAAATGAAGCTCTACATGCTGACAAGGACACAGAGCCGTAGATAAATGCAAAGGGCACGAGGGATTGGCTAAATCTTCGTCCAAAGTCCAGTCTAACCGCCGACGAAGGTAGTCCTTGCACCAGCGTTGCACGTATCGGAGAAGGAGTTGCTCGCCTCTCGCCTTCAAAAACAAAGTCAGTCGAAAAAAGATAAAATTAAATTGCCCGGTGGTGTTCTCCGGTTGATTGGGGGGGGTGTATTAATAACGTGTAATACGTTTCAATGCGATCCTTTACTCCAAGAGTCAGTACCACAAACATGAATTGCCATACTGGTTGTTGTCAAGTACAATTCCATCAAGCACATAGCAAAGATTATGGAAGGAAGGGGGCTAGTAGAATTTCTTGTAAAAGTGGACATACATCACCAAAGTAACCAGGAAATTAAATGTGAAATAATTCATCTACTCAGCTTATTTTCTCTTTCTCCTCTAGTAGCTACCAGCATGACCGGAGGCTTTCATACTTTCGCCAAATGGGTGACCCTCCATTTCTATTAGCTTTCCCATTTTTGAGGATACGAGTAAGTAAAATTTGTTTCATAATTTTGATTTATGAGTACTTTCTGTGCGTAGTCCTTTAGTACCTAGGAATTATTGATCACACCTGTACCAGACACCAAATAATAGTTAACAATTCTTCTGTATCAGTTGATCACACAAGGTGCCAGGTCAACTCAAAGATCTCCATCAGACTTATTTTTTTTAGGTTGTGGGGACTTCGGGAGTCTGCGTTTCGGATCCCCTCCACTGCAACCAAAGAGATCTATCGTGGTATCAGCCTTCATTGCAAAAGAAGCTTGGAGCATTGAGAAGCTCACTCAGAACAATACGAATGTAGGTCGTACTCGTACTTGCCGACGGACATATCTGGTGGAATAAACCGGTTCCCGTGAGATCACCTATCCGTGCCGTGGATAGTACTTGGATGGGTGACCGCCTGCGTGGCTGGGACCACACATGTAAGTCATTTCACGTCAGGCCGTCGGCGAACCCCTCTGCACTCAAGGGGGCGAGGCAATGAGTAGCCACGAGCGATATTATTAGAACAAATTCAGATATTCCCTTTGGAGGACAGCTGATGACGTATTCACAATTTCGTATTTAAGAAAAAATGTAAGAAATTCAACTCAAGGTAGAAATACGTTTGAACTGTCAGGCAGTAGCGCCTTTTAGCGAATCTTCCTACGTCCCTCTAGACATTCTGTCATAATTAAAGATACCCTGTTTCATTAAGCATAATCGGAGCTCCTTTTCAGCTAATAAAGATAGATCTGTGTTACGGATTGAAACTGGGAACCTGATGTTAATCCAGAAAAAAAATAAAGAAGACCCTCGTATGGTGAGGATGTGTTCCTCCCACCACCCCCTAAGACGTGATTACAGGATTGTCACCTGTTAATTATATTGTTTTAGAAATTACTTTCAAATTATGGACTCGGTGGTTACCTGCTTTCTGGAAACCCTAGTCGTTTGGGCGCCTTGAATAATGTAATCTTGGTCCTCTATGTCCATCTTATTTTGAAATTGTTCTCGTTTTTGTTTCTCCTCCCGTGTCTCTTCACGATTCAGAATCCTTCCAGCCGCCTCCTCACGCTCTATGACATCCTGCAGTTTTTTCTGTAACGGTAAACACCAGAATGAAGAAATCGCTTTTACTCTATGAAATTACATACCTAAACGACTCAGTAACATGCGTGTCCGGACACTCCTAAGAGCCAAGCACTCATAAGAGAAGGATTGTTGGTTAGCTGGGCACAACTAGCGCTGTGTAACAATTGGAGCTTAATCAGTTCAGTGATCTGTTGTTGCGTGATCTGCTACTTTTACTTATGGATTAATTGGGGTGTTTTTCTTTTCAGAAGATGCGAGCGCAGCAAGCATCCAAGACGCTGAACTATGCAAAAAGTAGCATCAATGCATGAAATCATGGGTTACCTGCACAAGCACTACTTGTGCCTCACTGTGCTGCGACTACAGTTCAGGGCTAAATCCAGAGTCCCCTCCCAGTAACCTCCAATACTATAAATAGATAACTGATCAAAGTCTACTACTATACGTTCTCTCAATGACAATAATTATTATGTAGGTCGTATCTATGCTCGTCGTAACTTGGGAACAAGCTTTCTAATCATTCATGTCATTTCACTCGGCCATTTAACCAACGTTTCACACACACACATCAATTTCGTTTTTGGCAATGATCATTTTTGAATAATCGTACCTACCCTCCTAAAATCATAACCAAATGATTATTTTGGCAGTTGTGCATCATGGCTGAACGAAAGTTAACATTGCATAACATAGCGCAGAGAAAGCTGGTGGTAGATACTGGGAGGAGGGAAACCAATAAAATGGGGTTCAAGGTGGAATTAAATTACATTTCTAACAAACAGAACGTTTGTATCTACCCACTACTGCCTACCCCGGAGCTAATTCTTGAAAAAATAGGTAGATCGGGGTACTCAAAAAACAAATTGTACAAGGGTAGCTGACAACAAACATCTAGTTTTTGAGAATCGCAAAGTCAAGGCTTTGTCTACAATTCTCTCTCTGGAGGGTTAGTTGCACAAATAGGTACATCATGGGAGAATCCAGATTCTCTCATAAGGTAGGTACCTACGTAAACATTCTCCTCAAACAAGTTTCAAGAACTTCCAGGACGTATATAGAATTTCCGAATGGGGAATTAACGTGTATGAGAAAAACAAATTTGTTCGGCCTTTGTATTGTTATCTGGAATAAAATAACACTGTTAATACAAAGAAAAAAACAGACAGTTGACCTACGGTTCTACAGTCAGATCATTTGTTGAAGATTATCTTTTTTTTCTCGTAGCAGTTTATTATACCGTAACGTAACGATCACGAGGCCTCATTTCATACTGTAACGTAACGTTCGGAAAAAATAATGGAATTATCCTGTTAATCATTAAAAATTATTTTTAAAAAACGGACGGTAGACCTACGGTTCTACAGTCAGATCATTTAATGATAATTAAAATTAGAAGGTATGATTAGGACCCACATCATGAGGGGTTGAAACGTTATCCAGATAAATAACTTGGCTGTACAAGGTGTTTTTTTAAATTTAAAAACAAATAATCCCAGAATGATTACAACACTCCAGCCGGGAAGATATCCCAACAACTCAACAAATAGACGTTAATGAGGATGTACTGTCAAGTAGAACCCGGTAGGTGCGTGTTTCTTGAAGTAACGTGCCACCTACTATAAATATATTATATTCCCAGATGGAATAGGGCTGTGTCAGTCGACTTACGTTATTTGTGTACGTTACAACGCTACGTGTTTTATCGAGACTCTTTATAAAAATGTCATTTAATTGGGGAGCACTCAAGGGTACTGCGCTGAAGGAACTAATTACTCGCTATCTTGGTAAACGATAGAAGCTAATGGAATTGAAAGGAAAGAATGTTTGCAGAGTAAGAGGAACAAACATACCACACAGTCAGTCGTATCGAAGTAAATAAAACAGAGGTTCACTTTGTGACAGGAGATTTTCCCTCGGTCGTCCAACCCGAGGATGATTTTATGACGAATAAGATGTTTGTTGACATTTGCCATACAACGCTCCAAGTTGTGATTCAGCTGAAAGTAGACCAATATAATTATAATGATCGCCCAGTAATTTTTAGACAATCACGAATCAAATATACAACAAATTAAAATTAAAATCGAATCAATGAAGAGCATTGAAGAATTTATCAATTTCCAAAATAGTTAGATATATATACGCCTCTAACCAATAAGCGGTCAGTTTACTTCGTGAAAGTCAGCACACAACGGCGTAGGGGTCATGAATATCATATGATTGGTTCAGTCGATAAGCACCTACTACATTCCAGGCCCACAATCCCAGAAAACTGTTTCTCCCATTCGAGGTCATCTTCAGAACGGTGGTATAGCAAGCAAGAACCATTCCACGGTAGGATTCTAACGCAGGGGTGAATAGTATCAAATATCCACTGAATCATCAAATAGCTATTCCCACTCCTCATTCATACTGCTCTTTCAAAATGTACCGAAGTTATGAAGAACCGAAAGAATTACTAAGTACAACTTAGTTAATCTACTTTTTGACATCAACACGTTTTCTGTCATAATAGGACAATTTGAATTTTGAATTTTATAATAGGACAGTAGTTTAAAGTATGACAAACCAAGAATAGGGGGTAATTTGGTTTATGTCAATGATGAATCTCACCTTGATTTTAATCCACATGCAAAGGAATATGGCAGCCGCATTAAGAACTAGCCAGAGGATGCCTAGTCCAAAAAGCAGTAGTCCAGTTAGTCCAGAGAAGAGAAGAGCTAGCAATACGATAAATGCTGAGAAAATCCATACAACAAGAACGCGTTTGTAACACACGTTGTAGATTGTAAACCGAAAATCGTTCGTTAGTAGTTCCATGATCTGAACATAGTCTTCGACTGTGAGCTGAAACCGAGATATTGTTTATTATTATATTATGACGATAGCAATATGTATGTAACCGAGATTTATTAATACTACTTGTTCAAAAGCAGGAAACGACGGCCTATATTCGTTTTGCAATAAACATGCTATCACAGAAATCATCATAAGCCAATAGATTTGATCGTATCTGGATATTTTTATAAAAAATAATAATACAGCCAACAAACTACAGCATTTTTTTTTAATTCAGTACTTACAGTAAGGCCTTGGGCCATAAGCTCTTCAGGTACAAGTTCCGGACGGAATTGGGCTGGAGTTACCCATGGGAACTTTGTGTTGACAGGTAAAAGTGTAACAATGATGTCGCCATTTGCTAAAACAAAACCAATATTCACGTACTGTAACCGTAAAGTCTTGTAATCTGTCTGAAATATAAATATATTTATGTATATTCATATTGAATATGTACCGGTAGGTATCCTGACTGAATTCCAGAAATTAATCTCAGCTACTTTGCTTTATGTAGTGCCATTTGCAGAAATCATACAAATAAGAACACACACACATTATAATACTTATACTTATAAAATACCGTCACCACCCCCTACCACACCTAGCTATGTAACTACCCACACAAAAAAGGTAAAATTTTGACGTATTCTTTTTTCCTTGACGATTGAGGCCAGTTAAATTAAAAACGTAGGTAGGTCGTTTTCATCATGGAACTTAGAAGAAGTTGGAGATTAAAGTCTACAAATTAATGCACGAATACAAATTCAGAGTATCCCACGAGACGCCCTCCTATTTTCGTTAAGAAGCGAGTTAGGAAAAAAATGCAAATAGGGTAAATCGCCAAAAAATTTAAATTTGAGGGTTGAATCGAAAAATTGATTATCTACACCCAAACACTCAACTTCTTGCTTCTATTGCATAATTTGGAGCGTTTCTGAGCACTCAAAGTTTCGATTGAGGGGTCATTGTTTCACGAAATT
>JAEMON010000003.1:25715513-25733194 GCA_030264115.1 Lygus lineolaris | reverse complement strand
CAAGACGATAAGTAACAAATAATATTGTTAATGTACAGAGATCCAGAAGGAAAGATGAATGATGTTTTTGTCATAGGTAATTATGACAGAGGTACCTGATGGATATGAATATTGTTCATGGTTACAAGAATATACTAAATGACGATTTTAATGTACACTTGGGCAACTTAGACGTTGACACTTCGGTAAAGGACAATATTTTGGTTTAATTGTACGACTACTTCCTGTGACTCGTATACACATAATGTAACATTTTCTTAACTAATAATTTATCATTGTATTTTACTGCTGGTGCCACTCGGGTCAAGCGTGTTGTGATGGCACAGAAGGGAATAAAATTCCCCAGTTGGTACTATTTATGGTTTTGATTGTGAGCCAAGAGGCTTTTTGTCAGTTTGCCCGACTAATAATAGTATCACGAAGTTATTATAATTTCTGTTGCACCAATAATATTCTTGAGTTCGTTCTTTGTTGGTTGAAATAAAAATACGTCTTCTATATATTATTATAGAAAATATGTTTCGTAAAACTAGCTGCCGTACGTAATTCTGGGCAGTCACCGCCATGTTGAATTTTTATTGGTAACTACTCCTGCTCAGGTCGACATGTGAGAAAACCACTCCCCCCCCAAATACAAGTACAAGATTTCCAATTGCTGTTGTTCCCGAGTTTACCAAAGGGCCGTGGAGACATTTTTATCACTCGTGGGTAATAGCCAAAGCCTGCCTACCATCTGTTGCAGTATCTAGGCTAGCACCTGAATGGTTCCGTGTGAAATTGATCCCGTATGAATTCCAGTAATAACGCCTGTGTTTACGCAAAAGTGGTAAACGTCAACGTAATAGGCAACAAAAACCTTCAATTGTGTTAGAGAAGTTAGTAATCTTTTGTAAGGCCCAAAAAAGGCATTACCTAGTAGAAAGGATGGTTGAGTGTACCTAACTGATATTTTTATCACTGCGCAAGCTGCAGGTGGAGGAGTTTTGAAGCCGAAGCTTTTTGACTCGACCGTCGGAAACTCGCCAAGGCCTTGTTATCGTTTTGGCTTTATTAGATAAAGAACTCTTTTTATGTGAAAAACGAAATGAACTTTATCTTTTTATCAACTTGTTTTGCCTTCTTTCCAATCTCCTATTACTTTTTCACATTTGGGTAAGTTCTTCTATGAGTGTATGAACCGCCTCTAAGCATTACCTACCCCAAAGTGTTCATATTTTCATGGCTGTTCATGGCTGTAGTCGTAAATGGACCGCCGTAGGTATAGCTATACTTATTAGCGATTGAGAACGTGAAAACCGTGCAAAGGTCGTAGCTCACGGACCATAAGTATAACATCGATGAAATTTCTATAGTACTTAGGGTAGTATAAAATGCATGATCCATTTCCATTCACGATCCATTTGCATTCATTCCCAATTGAAGCAGTATTCGCGTCTGAGCTCTCACAACGGTCAGAACTACCTAATCCACGTAACTCACGAACCTTCAGTTCAAAGTAGGTATCTATATGTATTTAGAACTTTCGTGGTAGGTATGTAGTTGTAGGCGATCAATTTGTAATAGAATAGTTTGTAATAGTAGTTTCATCGATTTTGACCACCTATTCCTGTACATACATACATACAAAGCAGCCCTACTACGAGTACAACCAATGACAAATTTTGGGCGACTTTTCCCCCTTGAGCAATTCAAACTTGACCGCTGAGAATGCACCAACATCGTTGGCCGTCAAACTCACATTTTCTTTCGCATTGTATAAACTGAAATTTGTACTTATTAATTTTTTTAGCCCGTTTTAGCCCGGTGAGATAGCGCCAAGAGTGATTTTGTACCAAATTCCATGATTATAGATCATTAACTAAAGTAATGGCCTCAGTCGGCGCATTCTTCTGGCGAAGGCCCAAACTACTTATCAGCTGAAATTACTACTTACCTATCCCTAATTTTTCGCTTGTAGGGCTCATTGTCAGAGGCCATTACTTTAGTTTGTTGCAGATATATATACCTATATCTGCTCAGAAAACGTAAAAATCGGTTTCCATGGATACATTTTTCAAATATTCGACTACTCACCCACTGCAATAGTTCCATTTTGCTGAAAATAATTGAATATACCAAATATACTTTCTCGTCATTCATCGATATTGATTGAGTGGTTCCGGAATTCAGAATTCAGGGGAAAAAAATTGACCAGTACAAGAATTGACTACAGACAGACATGGAACCGTAATAGTTCAGAAAGCTCTGAAATGCATAAAACAAGTGGAAATTTTGATTTCGCAGGACAGATATTTTTACTTCTTGCACGAATACATGGCATAGCTTTCTACCTTCGGTAGTGAGGAAGCGAAACCAACAAGATCGTGAACTTCTTGTTCAAAGTTTTTGAATACGAGGGAGTTAAGTGCATCACCCATTTGGCAGATTTTTTTCTTTTAGCTTTCGGATTTTTTTCCACTTCGTAACATTCGAGCTTTGCGTCCCTTCTTGACGCTTCACGATCTAACTTGCTTCCGAGGGACGTCCCTAAAAATTAGTTATGCATGGTTTTGTGATCAAGGTATTGAGTAATCATAGGTATGAGTTTATTCGCAATTGTATTCTTGTTCATGCTTATTATACTGAACCTCTATGTTGTGTTTTAAGCCAATATTTCATCGTCCTTGGGGTCTTCATGCCCTTATCCAAAGTGTACAGACACTCTTGTATCTTTTCGTCCGTTCGGACTACTTCAGTGGCGGTGGGAAGATCCATTATGTGTGACGTTCCCGTGTGAGGATATACGCACTTGTTTTGATCCACTCTATGCTATTCATCTTTACGCGAATAAAAAATGGAATCAGGTGGAATAGAGTATTGAGGAGACAACGACTTATCCCCGGAATACCTTAGTTCTTCCGAGTACTTACTGTTCGTTTGTTCCGAGCTTTCATGTTCACTAGCTCTGAAAATGTTCTCATAAACCACTGAATCCACTCTTCTTACAGAGGTCCTAGAGTCTCCTGGATTTAGTTCTGCCTGAACTTTGATAAAATCAATTAAATTCTTGTCTCGCTTAACTTTCATCTGCTCTCGTGGTAGATCCATTATTTTTTCCATAAAGGTGGGACACAGTTGTACCTCCTTGAATGGATTTCTTCTGAACGTTGGCCTCTTTAGTGGTTTCAGTAGGTAGATACCATCTCTACTCTCTTCTTCAATTTCATCTTGTTCAAAATACATTTGTTTTGCTAATGGATTAATGTCCACTTTTCCTTCCAAACACTCTTTGCACTCATAATCATCCGGAGGTATCGTGTATCCTCTCCTGAAACAATTGAGTATGTTGGTTTGGCGTAATATTGACAGTGAATATATATTATTTAGGTTTGTGTAGTACTCAGTAAGCCACCCCGCTTTTTAGAGTACCTAACAACACCGCATGTCCATTCAAAATCATGAAGTGCCGTTTTAAGTAATTTGAGATACCAAGAATTGTCAACATGTAAAGGAGAATCTGCTTTCTCCCCATAGTTTTGCGACACTAGTAGTTTCTAACCGATTTCGATATTCTGGCCGTAGCACGTGGAGATGAACGCCATGAAATCCATTGATATAAGTAGTAAAAAATTACTATTAATAAGAACTAATAAATAAATATAGACGAACTAATATCTGAGCATGTGCAAAAATGAATAACCAGATGGGGATTCCCTAGGTCCCAATGGTACAAACCAGCTTGAATTTATCTAGGCTTTTTGATGTTATCGGAGCTTATTAGCTTTTTTATGTATAGAAACTTGGGGTACTTTTATGCAAAATCAGCGCAAAATTTAATTTACGTTTGAAGCGAAGCTCGGTTTTTGGCGGACCGGAACCCCCTGATGTGGGGCAGCGCATTGCAGACGTTTCTACTTTTCCGGTCTCTCAAATTGATTCTTTTTCAACTCTTCCTAAATATTCCTCGTTTTTTCTTCAATATTAGCATGGTACATGACCCTACCCCAAAAATACTCTGCTCTGGGTAAATGGTTCATAAGTCCACTCCACGACGGTCTAGGGATACTATAAACGTGGTTGTTTAGTGCTCCCGCCAAAATTTAAATTACTTCCAGATTGTGGATTATCTCCTCTTTTCTTCATGAATACGGACAGGGGCTCGTGGAGGAACTAATAAGGGAATCCCTCGATACAATTTATTTTGATAGTGATGTACCTATATCTACTCACGTTTCCATCCATTTCATCAAAATGTTTGACCGTCCTGAATTCTTGGTCGGAACTGCCATCTCCGTCTCCACTTGGTGAATTGTATTCGTCGCTGATGTTTTTAAAGCCTCACGCTCTTTGCCATGGGGGATAGTGAATATTTCCCAATTATTCAAAACCATATCCTTGTCTTCGACTGAACAACGGCACTTTCTGTTGATACCACTGGTAATCTTTTCATTGTTCGTCCCTACTGCAACCTCAAAAGCACGTTGGTCGAGTTTTCCCTGGTGAAGATCCGTAGCTGATGATTCATCAAATTGTTTCTTTTGGAACATATATGACAACGTTCGATCTGTATGAAGAAGAAATAGAATGTGTAGTTACATTAGAAAATTTATAGGTACCTACGTACCTACTCACTATTTTAAACATTGTTCAACTGCATAAGAAATTCCTTGAGTCGAAACTCATCAATTGGGAAAATTGAAATTGCGTTTTTTTGCTAGGACCTTTCATTTGAAGGAAATATTTTATTTTCTACCACTTGCTTTCATGACTTCTTATTTACTCGTATTGAAAGAGCTTAGTCTACAGTAATTACCAATCAAATAATAACTTTAATTGTTAGGTAGGTATTCAGACTTGTAACTTACAACTTGCGAATGAGTGACTCATTTTTCTTCCAATGTTACTTAATGTTGGTACTTTCTTTTCGAGTAATTTATAATCAAATTGAATACCGGGGTAAGTTCCTTTTGCAAACCATGGGATTACCCTCAGCCTAAAAATGCACTGTGCTATCTACAACAAACCTACCACTATCTATATAACTACTCATTAGTCGGTATTTCTAGGAAATACCGGAAATTTCATCCAAAAAATCTATAAATTTACTGATTACTAAATTTCATAATATTTTTCTATCATCCCTCACTATCTAATAGGTCTAATTTGAATTGTTTCCTGTGTTCATGATGTCTCCAAGGACCAATATCAAGCCAGGTGTTGATACTGTTTCGTAGAAGATATGGATATTGTATTTTTTCTGTGATGATGCTAGAAATATTGGTAGGTATGTCTACGCATATCCTAATAAGTTACTTTTGCCAAGAAATAACGTAACAAGGTTGTTTCAAACAAAGAGATCGAAATTCTTTTGACATTTTATGTCTTTACTTTGGCACATAGAATCGAAAAGCGTTACGATACTAAAAGATATAAAATGTCTCGCTTGCTTGCAGACTCGTATGCAAGATGTTGAACAACCTATAAGCTGAGTTCCCCTATCAGCTGAGTCGAAAATTGAGCTCGCAGATCAGCTGAGTCGAATATGGAGCTCCTTTGTCCTGATAAGTAGTGTTTACTAGTCATAGCAACTCGAATAACATACAATGACTTTTTTCCCCATTTCTTAATTTTTTGCGTATTTTAAAAAACGTCTGCCAAGTTGGGTGGGCAGTAAGCTTCCTCGTTTTTGTAACACGGACTTATAGAATCAGTTAGTGAACATTTCACCGGAATTGGTAGAGTAGTTCCCGGAGCTATGAAAACACATTTCAAGTGTCCGCATGCGCAGTAGCTATTATGAATAAAATCTTGATGAAATTAGGGGAACAATAGGGAAACGTGACGGGACTAACCCGCACAATCCTTGAAAATGTCATCGAAATCTGAGCGTTACTTCATATAGTTTTGCCTGGGACAAGGAATTGGCCATAGACAGACTGTCTGGCAGACAAGGAACCAAAATTGTTCAGAAAGCTCTGAAACGTAGAAAGCAAGTGAAAATTTTGATTTTGGAGTACAATTTTTTTCTTCAATTTCTTGCACAATTACATGGCTTTTTAAATGTGCAACGATTCGCGAAATTTGCGAAAAGCGCGGAACATAATAAATTAAGCATTTTTTGTTATTTATTACCACCAAGTATACCTATGATACAGGCTTTTGGGGTTGTACCTTTTCTCGCTCACCAGGTGAAATCTTTTTCGATTTGCACCCATCCATTCTTGAAAACCTTGCAGATACTAGAATGTTACAAACGAGACAGTTATGCGTTTTAGAACAATCTTCTGCGCTCACTGAGTAACGTCGGTCAAGAAGAGTGGTGCCATTTGCCACATGAAATTTCACGTAGAATCCGAATCTGAAATAAAACATCTGGTGCGAGGTTTCACACTACTTTCCTTACCCGTAGATCCAAGATTTTTTGGATATTTTCTGTTGGTACCTACTGCGCTCAGGAGTATTTTCCCGAAAACTTGAAGTATTAGATATCGCTCTTGTACTCTTGTACTTGTATGCCTATATTTTTTAGTATGTCCCCAGTCCACCTATAATAATTTAGGATACCAAAATCATCAATGGCCATCTTATAAGCTGAAATTTCTGCAGGAGCCTTCTTTCGTGTATGTCTATAATACTTTTCGTTGACCCCTTGGGTCAAGTAGGTACGGAAAGTTAATAGAATATGGGGGTTCCCTTTTTAAATCCCTCAAGTTGGTGTGGATTTGCCCATGGGCGAAAATGGCTCATTTTTGAACTCACTTCACAAGTGTTTCTTTCTTCGATAAGTGCATATATTTATTTAAAAAGTGGGCGTGCAATCCTGTGACGTCTTCTATATTATTTTATGGATTTTTTTGTGAGCTGGAGACGTGTTGAAAATCGTTTTTTTCCATTCTGATGCCATTATGATGCTTTTATACCACAGTAATATTTATTACTTCCCTGTAGCTACGTTCTTATCTATGTACTTAAAGGGTTATGAGGTTTTTCTTAGGAATGACTCATAGACGCCTTGAACTAAAAAGGATGAAATACTTCTGCCATTATTTTTTAATGTGATATTCTTGGTACATTAATGAGCGAGTACTGTAGAACTCTCGGAGCGCAGAAACCCCCATGCTGTATAAATCAGAGTTGATGAGCTCGGAGCCCTATCCGAATCCTCCATACTCTATTTATGATTTCATCGTTACTATGTACTCATCTTCGTTTAAAACGTTGGTATAGTTCATATTTCGTTCTCCCCAAATTGCTTTAGGTCCAAGAGGATATCAGCTCTTCTCACGCCCTCCTGCTTAGCCGGTTGTTGTATTAGAGCGTACAACGATTTCGGGCAGAGTTGTAATTCTCTGAACGGATTCTTCCTCCTCGACAGCGGTTTTTTATCATCCGTGCGCCAATAACAGTCCATATCAGTTGTTATCGGAGTGTGCTTGACGACTTGTTTCAAAAAGAAGCCTCCTGGGGTTTTGTATTCATCCATGTCTACCTGGTGCCGAAGACAATTCCCGTACTCGTACAATGGAGGTGGCGGGGCTTTCTTCATCCTGGAAAACGGATTTCTGAGTTTTAGGACCAAATAAATCGTCCAATCAACTGCCTTTTCTCAAAGTTCCTTCGAGTTATTCCTCTCAAATTTCGAGTTATCGAGAGTCAAATCAAATTTAATGTGTTGAATCCACAACTCTTTTGTTTGTATAGGTACGTATCTATATAATGTAACTATATAATTTTGACTTTATACGTGAGGCTCCAGGTGAGCGAACTTATTAGTAAAAACTAACTACCGGCGTGGAAGGTATAATATAACCTTCCATTATTTTTCAACATTCACAGATTTTAGGTTTAGTACCTACTTACCTAATGATAAAAAAATTGGCAAAAAATGAAGTCATAGGTAATCCTATTTAGATGGGCTCGAAGGAGGAATTTAATTGATAATTTAACAAAACTAGATACCGGCAGCATTTTGTGACGTTCATTCAGAGGAATGACACTTTTAATTTACCATCTAAAGTTTGAGGATAATTCAGTAGGTAATTCTGTTAAACTGTAGGTATTTCATGGTGAAAATGACTATATTAGGTAGTTTACTGCCCACCAAACTTGGGAGACGTTTTTAAAATTCGATTTCTGGATTTCACTTGTCTCGAAAAGTAAAAAATCAAATTTTGAGGGAAGAGAACAAAATTTGTTTAATAATTAATGGGTTTTTTCCAATTTTTATTTCTCATGCGCAGACTTCATTATATACTGAAAATTATTAACCGAAGACTTGCATATTATGTAATATAATCAAGTGCTTATTGTTCAGGAGTAAGCTAGAGGCATAATAGTGGGCTGTTTATTAAACACTTCCAAACAGAAAATACGTACCAATTATTGTTCTTTCGCGGTTCTCTGAAGGGGAATAAATTCCTGGTGTAATTGTAGGTATATTGTTTCTTGCACCATACGTACCCATTAATAAGACGTCCAAGTGCAGTGGGCCGACCGTTAATGACTCTTTTCAAGCTTCTGTCTGTAACCAACCGTCTGAGGGTTTCAGAAGAGCTTGTTTTGGTGGGAATGTTGCTATTGGCGTATCGAGAATGGAGACCATACAACTCCCATCCTTGGAAATGTGCCTCATTCAAAGGGAATCTGCAATCGCACCTTTTACCTTCAGCAGTCTCATGGTTCAACAACTCTTGTTCTAGAAATTTCGGATTTGATTTTGGAATTTTTATCTCATCGTCGTTTTTGGACACTTCCAGATCCGCGACTGTGTTGAATGACCCTGGGGAAAAAAGTATCAAGCATACAATAGGTAATTTTTCGATTCGACGATGGAGGAATAGTTACTGTATGACCCTATTCTCAATCCACTTGATGTCGAGTCGACCTTATTACGTAGGTAGATACTACAACTAATGAGTATCAAATGGACCTGCTATGGTCATGGATATTCCATCAATCTCTAAATTTTGACTACATACCTACCTAAGCTGCTTGGTTGACGTCCTACCATCCAGATGATAACTACATAATAAGTCAAACTACGACTATCTAATAACGTCTTCGTGTCTGTTCCGCTGCCCCAAAAGATATATGTATGTCACCGTTCTGCGCTGGTTGTCATCCATTTGTCAATTATTCTATAAACTATCAAGTTAGGTCTGCGTATCTGTTTTCCAATCAGCCCCAAACGGGAGAAAAAAATTGCATGCAGTTTCTTACTGCTTCGTCAACTACTGGCTACATGGATTTTCCTGATATCTTTTCCTTCATCTTCTAAATACGAGTAACTACTTCGCAACCGTGGCTGTTTGGCTATTAGATAGGTATTCAATTCATTTTATTACCAGCCATACCATTGAAGCAGTAGCTGCAAAAAGGGTGGTTGTGAAAAAACCACGTTACCATCGCTCTAATGTTTTCATCAAGGTGCCAAACATGACCAGGAATGTGTAGACTAGACTTTTGGCAAGGGGGAATTTTGGTGTGTCTTAATTTTGCATTTTTGACTTCAAATTCGGATTCAGCACCCCTGAAAACCCCTTTGTCCTAATTTGTAGTTCAAAATGTTTTGATCAGCTGTAAAATGGGTGAGGAGATCACGTGTGCTGTCATCTTTTTTACGGCACTCGTTTTCGCTCACTTCCAATCATGGGATACACCACATAAGTATAGCATCTTATTGGAAAGTTCTCACTGAAATCTTTCAGTTTAACTAATAGAATGGAATAGCCGGAATCGCCCATTCATACCATCTATTTCCACATTATTGATTACTGAATTCCAATAATAATAATAATAATAATAATAATAATGAAGTAGACGTTTTCAATGAAAATATCTCGTGAGAACCAACACCATGTCTTACGCCTTTTTTTGCGGCGACACGCCCCTCTTGCATAGAATGCATATTAAACATAGGAATATATTATGGCATATTCGGAATCAGCGCAAATTTCCTATAAGAATCACCTACCAAACTGATTAAGATGATTCTTTAAAAATTCGCTCATCAACTGCTCATGCTACATCTTTAAAAAAAAGCAAAATCTTCGTAGGTAGGGACTTTATTAATTTCTTTGAAGCTCATTCTTTAAAAGTTATATAACTGCCTTTTTTAAAGTTGTTTTTTCAAAATCACATCAACTCTATTCTCCACAAAAAGGGCGGCATAACACCATTGCTAAAATCAATCATACCAACAAAACAAAATCGGATCGAAACCAAAATTTGTGGGTAGGTACATACATGAGACGATCCTCCCCTTTTGCAGCTACCGCTTCAATTGTATATTGCGTAGTCGTAGAATGGTAACAGCAAGGTAAAATATAATAATTTGATAATAACAATAGGTAGGTACTACGAAGAGGGTAGACCAATAAATTGCAATGAGACTGGGGTATAACAATACAATAGGTACCTAGGTAATTGAGATCGGCTTCGCAAGATTACTTCAACAAATAATTTCCTCAGCTATTAAAAGTACATTTACGTAGGACTAAGTTTAAAAATTGACTATAAATTAAATTTGCAATGATCTAGTAAAAATGGGTTATGCCACACCCTGGGAGAAATAATCTCTGGAATCGGCTGAAATTAGCTCTGAAAGTTTCATCAGCATACAAAATTACTTGCAGGGAGCCACTTACAGGAACAGGTAAGCCTGACTCGAGGGCAGATGGTAAATCATTGGTGTTTAAAAATATGATGAAGAGGAGTGGGCTAAGGATTGAGCCCTAGAGCACACCACAGCAAAGGTCCTTTAGTTGGGAGTGCTGCCCACTTTACTGGATACACTGCTGCCAACCAAACAAGTCGGTAGCTCATGAAAAAATGCATGGCAATCTCGTCGAAGCCGTAAAATTCTATCTTGCGTATAGTAGGAAAGTCAGATCCACAAGATCAAACGCTTTTGAAAGTTCAAACAATAAGGCCCCAACGGTACTTCCATAATCCAGACTCATGAGACATCCCACAGCCATTTCAGTAAGCCAATGTGGTGTCTCTTCCCTTCCGGAAACAGGGCTAGGAATGTTGTTGCTCCCAAAGTGAACGAGAAGTTGAGAATATAGGACGATTTCAATTATTGTCTTGAGGAGGTAATGAATAGGTAGGGTATATAGGTACCTACCTATATACTTTTAAAATGGATCCATCCACGCTCATTTATGAATCTGTATACCTATTTGTCAACTGTATTATTTTTTAACAAGGACTCATTCAACGGAATGCCCTTCCCCATCGATAGAAGGGCTGCTAGAATTGCTAGTTGGTAAACAATTCAAACACTACCTAACAATAATTCCTTGATTGTCGAATTTTCTCGTGCGTTGTTCCCGTGGTGGAGAAAATTTTTCATTAATTCATTAATTATACCAATTTTCTTGGACTCCCTTCTCACTCCCTACTGACCAGACTACTTACCTACTGTACCAATGCTGAAGTACGAAGCAGACATCGTGGAAAGTTATTTCTTCTCGGATAGTTATTTCTGTTACTTTACCCAAATATTCGAAGTGCTTCCTTAATACAGTATCAAGTCTGACATTGATCTCGGACCTACACTGGGTTCTTGGAAATATAGCTCGATTGCAATACTACTTTGATAAGCTAATCTATAGCCTATAACAGTTCTGAGACATCTAGAGTAACTGACCTAGTTTTTGCTTTCTAACGCTATTTTTATTCTTCTTCTACGGTTTCTCAACACGCTATTTTTCGTTACCAATATGCAAATTCAGTCATAAGGTGATATAATAATCCTAGTATTTGTTGAGTGACGAATCTATCGTATTATAATGAATTCAGATTTTAATCCTGATAAAAAAAAATATACCATTGAAAGGACTGCCTATTGAACTGATCATAATCTTGCCTTAATCCTTCAGATTAGTATGAATATATTGGTGAGTACGAACCCTATCGTGAACTCATTACAGATAAAGTACTCGTAGGTACGGTGATGGTATTTTTTACAAAAATAAAACTTCAATATTTTTTCCATTGTATCCATGTATGTATGTAATGGGAGCATGTAGGCACATGTTTTTGTGTTACTCAATAACTCTCCGAGGTATATTGATTTTCCCAGATGCATATTCCCCTATACTAGGGTAATTCAGTTTTAAAACTCTTAAGTGATATACATCAACTCAAATGGATACATTCCGATTTCATTTAATTAGCATTTATTTACCATTGATATTTTGTACAATTTGAGGTCTCAATAATGTACAAGTTATATGAGAAGCCGGCGACATTGTTTGCCGTTTAAACTATATCTAATCCCAGAGATTGAGGATCCAACAGTAGATCTTTCCTGCTTACGTACTCCTGTCCTGGAGGTTGGTTTTGTAGCTGAAACATTGAAGTGGGACACAACTGGACAGCTGCAAATGGGTTTTTTCTTCTTGACAGAAGTACAGGTTTTTTATGCAGGTAAATTTCATCTATATCAGGCTCCTTGTATATTATTCTGTCTATGAATTCATACTTCATGTTACGCTCGTCGAAATTCAGAGTTTGCTGGAGGCAATTGCCATATTTGTAGAGGGGTGGAGGTTGATGTTTTTGCATCCTGAAAATAACTGGTAGATAATTACACAAATTTACTGTAAATGTTTCGTATGAATAACATAGTTTACGAAGGTCAATTCCACGAAAACATTTTTACAGAACCCTAAGCGCTTAGGTAGGTAGGGGAAAGTCATGTACCTTGGGACAGATATTTCGTTCTCAAATTTTGAAGTGCTGGAAAAGTGAATTCGAAAATCTGGCATTGTAGCATCTACATCATCTCATTAATAATCTTCATGAATTTTTTCAAATTTTTCAAAGCACTTCCAGTGAGCCAAAAATCAATTTTTCAATAACCTCTTTTTGTCCCAAGGTACAAACCTGTCATGTACCATGGGACAGCTATGTTTGTACTGTTGTCTGAACCTTGGGAAGGAGTTAAGAATCAGTATAAAAAGAAGGGCAATGTTAAAATATATCATTCAAGTGCACAGCATTAAACAAACATTCTTATGTCTAAAATAACTACTTTTATAGGTATGACTGAGAACACTGAAATTTAAGCTATTTAAGCTATATATTTAAGGTATCGCAATGGGTCCACAATTTTAGGAATAAACATTTCTCGAATGTTTTAAGGAACGAAATGTCCTTGATTCTCAAGGAATCATGGAATTTGAAAGTAACAAAAGAATGTCATAATAGTGAAATTGAAGTTAATAGCATGAAACTATAAAAAGTGGTGTCCCAAGGCACATGGCTAGATTTGTCCCAGGGTACAAACACAGCAATGTTTTCTGTTTGTGGTCATAGTTACTAGAAATGTTAAATAAACGTAATTGAAAAGATTAGGAACTTTCGAAACTCAATTAGTAGAATACAATCGAAATTACTGAAAAAATCACCTACCCTTTTCGAAATTGACGACTTTTGAAGACAAAGCCTTTTTTCCAAAAGATTCCAAAATGATTACGCAAAACCCGTTTCAGCCAAAGTGTTTATATCAACAAGGCTGTGAAATACCGACGGAGTTAAAATTTTTCTTGCATCCTTTCAAACTGAGTGTTGTCCCAAGGTAGGTATACATGACTTTCACCTACCTACCTACTATAATGTTAATCAGGTTAATGTTAATATGTTAATATGTTAATATGTTAATAATGGATTACTATGTATGATATAATAAACGTCAATGGTTTATGTTAATTTGTATATTGTGGTTTCTACACGCGGAAAACTGCAGGTATCGATTCTAATAACTGTACTTATTAAAGTCCATCTTCAAGGCCAATACTTGCCTAACGTTCAAATTTTGGGGATTTTTCCGAATTGAACTATTTTCATGCATCTTTTTGCTTCGAAACCAACAGATACTATTTTTTTAGGCGCTAAACAGCAAAAGTGTATTATTTTAGTTTTGTTAAGGGAGAATACATCTAGTATGTATATATGCAAAAAAGGGGTTTTAGGAAATCGAGAGTTTTAGGGCGTTATACCTACTACCTGGCCGTGACTGGAGGAGTTAGGTTTAGGTGCCGTTTTTCACGTAGTTTTTCTCGCTGAATTGAATGGTGACTCTCCTGATTCATTTTGAATGGAATATTGATTTCCCGAGAAAAATAGTGTATTTGTGAAGTTCTTCAATAAACATGTATTCAACGCTCTTACCAAAGGTGTGCTCAATTTTAATTCCACAGTGCAAGAGAGTTTTAACGTCATTTTAAGGTTGTAAAGTCAGAAAAACGAGAGAAAATCTCAATATACAAGACCAAATCTTAGGCCCAAGTTTTTTATGCTCAAACTCAGATGTTTTTTAATTCAGTACCGTTTGAACCTATAGACAAATAAGTTAGAGCGGAATGACGGTTTATTCTAAGATCTCGGATCAAACAGCCATGTTTCCGGCCACTACATTGTTGAACTCTATACTGAACCTTTGACAACCGCACGGACATCTTCAGATAATATCATATAAGGTGAAAACCATAAATAAGAGGATTGCAAGAAAGTCAGTGTTCAGCCGGTTGCAATATATACGTAGGTAAGTACTCCCCCCCATCAGAAAACGCTAAGGAAAGTAAAAATATTCAAGTGTAGTCAAATGAAGTCCAAGAGGAAGGTACCTCTATGCTAAGTTTAATGAAAAAATGACATTATGCTAAGTAAAATCGTCAAGTAAAGGTAAATTACAACGCATCTACCTACATGACAACGAGTCTAGATAGAGCTGTGGGCCTTCCAATTTGTTTGCTCGTACTTCCTCCGTCTGTCAACATTTGCCTCAGTACATCCGTCGACGACGGCTTTGAATGCCTGTTGCTCTTGATGTACTTGGTGCGAGGATGGTACAGCTCCCAATCCTTCAGCAGTTGATATCCTGAGTTGAAAATGCATTTACATTTGATCTCAGTCATAAATTCAGATTTCGTTTTGTAGTGGAATACTGCGTCTTCGGAGAGTTTTTGTAGCTTCCCTTGTCCACATCCATTAGCCTTTTTGTTTCGAACTTCTCTAGACGTGTATTCAACTGCCAACAAGCAATAAATTTGGAATACATATATTTAGAGTATACCAATGGTTTCTCACCAGGATTATTCCAACAACTTAGTGGGCAGTATAATACTTCCGAATAGTGTTATATCCAAGATCCAGCTCAAACAATCCCATTTTATTGGGAGGGTGGTCCCGATGATTTATCTGAATTCCGGAGACGGAGAGTAGAGGCTATAGAAGGCATATGTCTAATATTTATAATCCCTGTCATACGAATCACTCCCGATGAATTTGTGGAAACCCCACTTCAATAAAGAAACTTTTCTTTTTTTGCAGTGGACAATGTTTTCTGTTTTGTTGTTTCTGCATGATACGAATAATATATTGATCTGGCTGAGGTATGTACTAATCTACAGCATTTTCCAGTCAAATTTAGTTTTTTCCCGACCAAATTCAGTTTTCCCCTGTCAAATTTGATTTTTTTCCACCATAGGTACCTACTTAGTTTTTTCCCTATCAAATTCAAGGTAGGTCCTATCATAAGGGCTGCTGAACGCCTTGAATTTGATTGGAACCTGCTGTAGCCTTGACCATCCGGGGTTCAGGGTGCTTCTCCCTGGCGAGGAGCGCAGCGCCTTTCGTTAATTGTGTTATTTCAGTGATCGATTGTGGTGAAGTAGGTAAAATTTCATTAAAATTAAAATATAATTTAATGCATTAATGCAATTAATGCATCTATTAGATGCATTAATAGATTAATTAGTTCATTAAAAATTTCTCCTTTCAATGATTATCTTGCACCGTTATTAACTCACGTAAAGTCGTAGTACTTGCTCCTCCTCTTAAAATATTCATGTTATGTTTTTGTGATCTTCTGGGAATATATTCTTCAAAACTCTAGCAATAATATAGAGTCGAATCTAGGCGAAATGAGAAATAATAGGATGTTACCGGATAAGGTAAACGATCTATTATTTCGTTAACAATCTCATGGAATCTCAAAATTAACGAAGAATGGTGAAAATTAATAATTCTTTTGATCTCATCATAGTAACTATTTGCAAGTATCCATGGTCTCAATAAAAAGAAACCGGAGTCAGGGAAAAATGTTTTTTTCCACGAAAATAATGAGTCATAACTAACTTGATTGGGTAAAACGCGAGTGAAATTTAATTTATATTGGAGGAAAAAGAATATCGGCTATTAAAAGTGACCTGTGAGTCGAAAATAAAGATCCGTAGGTACCTACCCCTTTCTGGCAGTGTTCGATGAAACTTATAGTGACGGCGAGTGTGCGATGAGACCTTTCAATAATAGCCTATTACAATAATAACATAATTTCAGTGAATTTTCGAATAAAATTTTCGTGAAAATGGTCGATAGGGCGTGTTGCTTCTTAAGCGACGATATTTATATACCTATATTAAAATAATATATTATAATACCTATGAAATATATATGAAAATAATATATGTAATATGAAATAATATAATTATATATATATGTTAAATTGCAGGAATCGTTTTAGAATGGTCTGAAACAGGGATTTCCTTGAAGACAATGTTCAAAAATTTACATTAAGTACCTACTAAATTTGGAAGCCTTCGCAATAGCTTAATTTTCTTCGAAAATTCGCTATTGTGGGTCGGGACGGTAGGTACTATGACACTATTCAGTCTCTGGGGTACTTATAACTAACTAAGACAGTGGGGTATCTTGTCTTGGTCGGCGATGGCGATGTGTCACCAATTACTATTACCATCCTTATTATGAACACGTGGGTGAAAGGTCCCACTCCTACACTCAGGACATGGTAGGGACCGTATTCAGACTCCACCGCTAGTTCAAGGAGGTGGGGCAGACATCAGATAGTTGGAGCGTCAGAGCAGTAGTAACCGATTTTCTCGTTTCGAACGACGCTGCCTTCTCTCCTCTTCTGGCATTTGGGCGTTTCCGGTACCTTTTAGAGTGTACCTACAGATTGATTTTGGAGTCCATTCCTCGATAGGATGTTCCTGAGTGCAAAGAAATCTCGTAGTAGGTTATGTACTAAGATATCACCTTACGTACAAGTAATTCCCAACATTAAGTGTCTCAGAGTTTTTTTTAACCCCTTGTTTTCAAGAGTTTTCCACTTTTCAGATTTTATTCACTTTCTTTTAAATTCAAATGGTCATAACTCCCTCAACTTCAGCGCCTATAAAATTAAAAACAATTCACAGTTCAAAAGGGCGTTAAATCAATCTCCTGTGTCTTTAGTGTATACTTTTGTAGGTGGAATCGAGTACAGGGTGAAAAGCCGAAAAGTGAAAAGTGAAATTCGAAGAAATTGACTGTTTTTCGAACCCTCGTAAATTCTTATAATTCTGCTTGTTGGTCGGTAAACTTAAAAACTTACAGCTTTCCGACGGTTATTTTTACTTTCCTCAGCCCACTTGGAAGGTGAGGAAAGTATAGCTATTAGCAGAAAACGTAATTTCTGGAAATCCTCCACATTTTATTTAACTGTAAGTACCAATCAGGGGATAAAGCAAAGACGTGTGTTTATTTATTTATTTAATTTTTTTTAGGAAATCGAGAGATTTTGGGTGTTTTAGGACTTTACTCGACTTGACCATGTCGAGAGGAGTTAGGTACCTACAGTTTTCCACGATGAATCGAATGGTGAAACTCCAATTCAGGAAATTCATTTTGAC
>JAEMON010000003.1:25630804-25642945 GCA_030264115.1 Lygus lineolaris | reverse complement strand
GATAAATGTTGATAAGGGGCCTTATTATGATTGGTTGACTATCACTAATCTAACCTACATTCAAAAACCCCCACCTACTCGTTAACCATCTAGCTAACCTAATGAATTGTCTCTAATACTATCATCAAGGATCGTAATGGAATAGGAGGAGTTTACTCGAATTTATATAAAGTGAATAGGAACAAGATGGAGGCCTTCAGCAGTAAATTGCTACTGTTATCACGCGACAAGGTCTTAATCAAAGCCCCAGGGTTAGTTTCTCTTTGAAATCAGATTGCGAGGGAGACCATAAATAGTGAAACTAATACGCTCCGTATCACGACAAGCAATTAGATCTTAATCAAATGATTGTTCGTAACAGTGAGGGTTGGTATAAGAAAAAATAAACTCCTAAACGCTGAGTAGCTATGCAAATGAACTGTTTTTAATAATAATGCTGAGTATATTGCCATTATTGATTTCCAGTTGTCCAATTCAACAACCTACTTCCCTCAATTAACTTTAAGAGCTTTGTGTATTGTTAAATTTATTATAGTCTTACCTTCTCAAGGTTTCCATAAAACTAATAACCTGCTGCTTTATGGCTATAATTGCGCAAAGAATGAATATGATCAGGAAACCAATGATGAGGGATTGTTCTTATGAAATAACAGGAGTCTATTCTTATCACTCCTAGAATCTATTTACGAGTATATTGATAGGTGTTACGCTATGGTTGTATGTACAAATCATGCTTGAACCGCTAGCTGTTCGATGTATTTTTTTAGTAGTGTATAACAGTAGACGTCGTTTTCATGAATAGTTTTCATAAGATAGTTTGTATCCACTTGATTGATCTTGCAACCATTGACCCTTGCGGTCGCGCTATTCCTTCCTCCTTTCTCGCCTTAGTTATTTGCAATGAGCCCAACCGTCGGTACTCTACCACGGGCCCGAAAATCAGATCACCGTCTCACAAGAAGCTTTCTTAATGATTTTTGTGGTCTTGTGGCTTCGTCAAAACACTAATAATTGGAAAAGTTTGTAGTTCAAACGAGAGCGGCCCCCATTCCCAGCGATTAGAAGAGAAGCATAATCTGTACATTCAATTTTATCTGCTAAACGGAATCCTGGTCATAATAATTAGGCTTTTTGGACATCTGTTAACTAATTATTATTATTTTGCTATCTCGCTCTGTAGACTCCGCAACTGAGTAGATTTAGTTACTTTGGAAAAACCAATTCCAGAATGAGGTTACTTATATTAACCTACGAACCTATTCATTTGTCAAAGTTGTACAATAATGGCTCGAACCAAATACCATTTCTCAACCTAATTGTCTATCACCTTTCTATAAAATCATTATGTACGAGTATATTGTCCTATAGAAATATAGAAAAACCACCATGAGAAGAAAAATCATTATGAGTACCAAAAAATACTAACGAGGCTAAGAATTAATCTTCATTGCTGATATATCTGAACAATATATTGGCAATGTAGGTTAATTTGTTGGCGGTATGAAGACGCTGTAAATGTTGAATTAATAGAGTAAATGCATTGCTCACTCATATTAATGTAATACCTACGGGATGAATCGGGTCGTAATTCATAGAAGTGACATTCGGTATTATTTCTGAGCTCGCTTGCAACTTTTTTGTACCTTGCTGAGGAGTTCATGCGTTCGATACCCAGTATAACACGAAATCAGAGTTACTGTCCGATCGATTATTATGGTTACGGACTTCCACGCTTCAATTCCTTTCAATTCTCTTGTCGCTCTAACTAGTCTTTAATAACCTCGAAGTAGAAGAAAACTGACGGCGGAGTTTCATGAAAATTCTTTTATTGGGAGGATTAGGAAATCGTGCGAAGGCTGGAGGTCCATTCTTTCTTTCGTCACAGCCCCTTTTTTCGGGAACCCTATCAAACTGTATTGTCGTTCTCCCAAGGGGTGTGAGGGTATTGAAAAACATAATTCATTCCAGAAAAAATCACCGCAAAAAATGTCTTGCCGCCTAATACCTCTTTTGAACAACGTTGTTGCTGCCTTGAGCAATACACATTATGTACTGAACCCACATATATTTATGTACTGACGTTTGAGTTTATTTAAGCCTCTCGGACATCACTATCATATATATGACCTTACTCGTATGCGATCATGACCAAATTCGTTCATGCGTGTGTGAGGTTAGCCGAACTACATGTATCAAACATTTATCTGGTTGATTATTACAATTCCATCATTTCCATTTGCCGAATCTTCACCGAGAGTAGAGCGGTCTCATGCCACAGGGTTTCTTTTCTCGTTATTATTTTTTGATGTTGGTTCTTGTTACCAAGAAAGCCTAGTAATAAATCCTGATCCCTTAAGTTCAAGTATTTTTATAATATACCAATGTTGATGACTTCCGTCACGTCTACGTTTGGGAGTTAGGCGCACCTACGTTTACTCAAGGTGCGTTTTCCTCATGCTGCTGAACGATTTAGTCAGAAAAGCTCTTTAGGAAATAGTCGTTCAGCACTCGCACCGAGGAAAACGTACATTTATACTCTCTCAATCATTATTGTTCTCATTGATGACCTCGACTGTCTCAGACTATAGGTTTGTTCCAACTAAAAGGTGCAGTTCAAATAATATTGAGTACAGTATACGAAAAATCTGATCAAACAAACAAGTTTAAAGTGGAGTTCGATATGCGGCTTGAACATTTTCGAACTGAACATTTTAGTTGGAACGAACCTGAGGTAGCAAAAGGTTTCCTTGTATTCAACTCACCCCTTCTCCTCCGCAGGAATGAGAATATTGTAATGGAGTTAGGTGAACGTTTAGTTACTCCAGTTATTCTATTATATTGTTGACTAGTTGTCACCGTATGTTTTGAAAGATGGTTAGAATGACTGAAATGTTGGAATGTTCAAGAATTTGTGTGCTTGTGAGATGGTGTAATTTGAGTGGAATATAATGCCATTAATTCTGAACTAGCTGCATTTCACTCGTGTCAGAAGTGGGATAGCTGAAGGTAAGACACGGAAATTTCAAACTGTGGGCGTGTTTCGAGCTGCTCAAAGACCGAGATGTTGGGAAGAAAGAAGAGGCATAGAGAACGAAACCGTACAGGTTCATCGAGAGAAGCCATGCCAAAGTCCCGACATCCCAGTGGCTACGGAGTTCGGCCTGGCTGTGATTGCGACAAGGTTTGCCAGAGATTGGAGGCTCGCATTACTCCGATGCTAGAAAAAATGGAAAGAACCCTAGCAGAATCGTTGAATCCGAAGACTGTGAAGCCTGGCAGCTCCATTACAACCCTTCGTAACTTTGTTAATCCAACCCATTGTTTCCAATGAGTCCAGGATTGATGCTGAGAAGGAGGAAATTCAGCGCTGCAAAGGACTCTGGAGAAATAATCATCACTGCGTCATTCCAAGAGCATCACCTGGGCAATTATCCAAACGTGCTGGTCAAAACTGTACTGTGAGATGGGATGACGCTGAACAATTGGAACCAGACTTGGTGATGGTTCCTGAAGTCTCACTCTTCAACTATAAGTGAGTCGCTCCCCAGCTGGAAGGTAGATGCCACTGACAGTTCAGGTGGCGCTGATCTTGTTATTCCTGTGATAACGATGCCGAAGCCTCGGCCTTGGGGGAGGGGATCCAAGAAAACGGTGGTATGGGCAGGAAGAATTCGAAGGAGCCCGGAATGGAGAAGAATGGATGAAGGAGAGTCAGGTGCGGGGGAACATTGAAAGAAGTATGGATGACGGAATAGTTAGACGAAAAGCACTAAGGATTGAAGAAAATGTACGAAGAATGGGGTAGAAGAGAAGAAGATGGAGACAAAGGGTTCGTGTTCAGACCAGAAGCCATATGGGACTTTCCCTGTTTCTTTGGACATTCTGGAATGGAAGATGCGCGAGAGAAACTAGGAAGGGAGAAGTGTAATGGAGTTAGGTAGTTGAACGTTTAGTTACTCCAGTTATAGTGTTATAAATTGTTGACCAGTTGTCATCGTATGTTTTGAAAGATGGTTGGAATCACTGATTGTTGGAATGTTCAAGAATTTGTGTGCTTGTCAGATGGTGTAATTTGGAATATAATTTTCTAGAACTAGCTGCATTTCAATATTCAAATTGAGTGCAACTTGCGCTGGCAATTGGAATAGACCTCCAGTTCTTATCATTATTCCAAACCAATCAACACCACACCAAAAACACTTCTTATCAGTGAATGGAGTTGCCCACAAACCAGTTGGAATAGACAGCAAATATTCGAGTTGAATATTTTGCACATGAGTGTGTGCAAAATATTCTGCCCAGCTACATACTTTAATTTTATCTGAACCACCGCTAGTTGGAACAGACCTCGGATCTCTCCCACTCCATCATAATATGATCAACATACACCTCCACACCATGTCCTCCTTCACAAAGACCGTAAACACTCGAGTCCATAAAGGCCGCAAAAGTTGTCCGGATAGGGGCAACGCGCCCCGACGGCTCTAAAGGGGTTATAACCCCTTCTGTCGTAGATAAAACTTAATTTATGATTGATACTAACAAGACGTCGTGTAAAACGTCCCTCTCATCTCCCGTTTCCTTTCAAAGGTTTCTCAGAAATTGAATTTTTCCCTCTCGAAAATTTAGTTCCATAAAACGGAACATTATAAGCTCATATCTCCTCGTTAAGTTAGGACAAAGTTGTGGGTTTTATGGTATTCCTCATCTTCCCACGTCACGTTCAACAAAGGCTTCTACTCGGACATGCCACCGTAATAATGTCAGAACTGCTTGCCATTTTAGAATTAGAGCAATTTATGCACTTATCATACGTAATTATATACGTTTATGTGTTCTAAAATTTTCAGTGCTGTTCTAATGATAATGTTAAACCCTCATATTCTTACTTATATTCTTTGATGTCTCATACTTCTACAGAGCAGTATGCAGGTATACTTGTAGCTTCGTGGTGATAATAATGTTGTTGATTTCCCTCTAACCCAGCCATTACTTTGTTTTATTCCTATCTGATAATAATAAAACCATGCAATAACAACAGTATGTGATACTTATATGTATTTATAACAAAAAATACCATATGTGTTCCTATGTCTAAGATGGTAATTTACACAAAGAAAGAGTAAACGCATCACGCTGATACATTGTGACATGAATGTCCTTTTGCACTGAGTAGGTGGTCCAAACGCCACGTCCATTTCACAATGTATACGCGTAAAGTATAGACATTGCTTGTTAGAAGAAAAACACGGATTCATCCAAAGGAAAAATAGAATGTTAATAGAAACAAAGAAACCATGTCAAACATGGTAACGCTTTTAAGGGACAACATTTTGGATTGACCCCAGCGATCGTGTTGATATTTTCCTAAACTTAAAAACAACAACATGATCAAGAATACCCTACATCAATACCTCCCAACCAACTTTGATTATCGGTTGTTGGGTAACGCTTTTGACGGGACAAAATTTTGGATTGACCCCAGCGAAAAGACATTATTCATGTCAATAATGTTATTGTATAGTTATTATAAATGTAATAAATGATCATGTAAACATAACACATGTAATACATGTGTGTATATGCACCTTTGTAACGATAATAACACCTATTACTACAAAATGTATACATATCCATTTGTGTGCTCTGTCCATCCGTTCTAAAAAAAAAATGTAATTTCATCTCAAAACTAGTTTTAATACCTAATTGGACAAAATATTATGATTTCATCACTTCGTATAAAATCAAACGGTGTGAGATCTGATTTTCATAAATCACACAGCGACGAGTTTGTCATGCAACTCAACAAATTTTTGTTGTTGGTAGTATCGACATTTCGGCAAATTAATTCATGAGCAACTCTTGGGCTCTTCTTAAATTATTATCGAATACAAACAATAATTTGCCTTTTCTTTCTCTCAGAGCAATACATTCTTGGTCTTCCGAAAAAATCCATTATTACGGCAACTGCCGACGGCTCCGACCGTTATTAAATCTCAATTTCCAAGATCAACATGCAAAGCAATCATTCTGACTTTTTCGTCTGAAACAAGGCGAAATTAGCTCGACTTGCTTTATAATTAACGTGGTTTATAATTGTACGGTTTCCCCCGTCCGGCCATCTTTTGTTCTTTTCTTCTTTTGTCGTATGATTGAAGGGTAACATTCGTAACACAGATGCTCAGGACACTCCCGTTTATCCGAAAAACCCTCGAGCATGTTTCGAAGAATGTGGGACACATGTTAGTCGACCAGAGAAAAACCGTTGCTACGTGAACACTCTTCTTTCAACAATGATAATCCCTTAATTTCTTTTTTTCGTGGTACCGGTGGGAGAGGGGTGTCGTAGGTAAGGCCTTTTTTCTACTCTTTTTGTTTCCCTCGAGATCACTCTGCAATCACACTAATGTTGACTAATGGGGAGGACCCTATTGTCTTCGTTAGGAGGCGACGTCCCATTGTTTTCGAACATGTCCGCCATTGTCGTTACTGAAGGCATGGCGACCTCTCCCCCTTTAACTCAATTAATAAATACCCTTTGCTCTCGGTGCCATTACAAAAGGAGGGAGTAGGAGATGCCCACCCTGCAATTACCCTTGGCGTCATTTTACCCTTTTTTCGTCTCCCTTTCCCCTCCTTCCCATTCAAATAACCATTCGGTACAAAAAACATCAGGGTATCGAATTAAAGAAAGCATAAGAAATTTAGAACGCTGTCCTCACAATTCCATCCTTCCTCTAAGCATGCATAAACAACTGTAATTTTCAAGCTATACTCTCTCTCACAAACTGAGTTATGCATTACGTGAATTTTACATACGCTAATTGTTGAGCACAACTCGATCACGATCTTGAATATTTCCGTACTTCTTCCTAGAACTGATGTAGGTATATGGAATGATTATTAATTTATTTAGTAAGAACAATTACTTTTGACTTTTTAGTTGAATGCGTGTAAGAAACAATAAACATTAGTGTACAAGTTGCCTGTAACGCTCAACCATTCGATATTAAAAAGCCAGGGAACTAACAACCAATAAATTACTGATTCCATTTTTACCTCAACCTGCCTATTCTGAACTTAATCGATACTCCTTGATCCAATTGTCCACGGTTTACTCTTAAATGCTTCAAGTAAACCTTGTCGTTATCCCCGGAAACTGCAATTGCCGTCATGAAATGTTCCATGCCGGTAATGACCGATTATTAGGTTTTTGTATTTTTGAGGGCTTTCCAGGCACGAATGGCCGTTCAAACGGATCATCAATTTCCTGCACCAGAAAAGCACCTTTTGTCAATTAATTTCAATGATATTGACAATGAGAATATTTGTATTTATGAACAATACAACAGAAAAAGATATGGCTTAGAATTATGCACTGAATATTTAATTTAATATCAAGTTTTGGCGTTTTCAAACAACTGTGTTTTGTCAAAATCGCTTCGATCTTCGATTGTAGTTCGTGTCCTTCAATCTTTTAGTGTCTTTCGTCCTTATCCCCGGCAAATTTCCGACATTATTGATCAGTTTTGATAAAATTCGAAGGAATTTATATTATGCGTAGGGCTATATTTCGACACATAGCAGTATCAAGTTTACCTGTCTGGTTCTGGTCAAAGGGAAATTCGATTGCGATAGGATGGTAGTCAAGGCGCAAAAAGGCAAGTTGAATTTCCCAAACAGTTATACGTAGGCATCCCACGAAGTTTGTCCTGAATGCGTTGATGTAAGGAATGTGGAGTAACATCCACTTTTCAATATGAACTTACTCATTAGAGCATCTGTAAAATACCTGTTCTATGCTAGGAGGCATCTTCTTTTAGTCCGGGAGTCCTGATATTCGCCACCCCTAATAATATTAGAAAGGTTTGTTCCAAAGACCGATATAGACATGTACGTAGTTACCTGCTACCTTAGGTATGTAATATTATTGCCCTCGATTATGCTGCGGTAAAGACCGTCTTCAAATCCAGGTTGATATGATTGTCGACTTAGACTGTCATACCTTGTGACTATGAAATGTGCTGAAGTATGAGGATTAAGGAAGTATGTGATGAAAGAGTCGGTACCTATATATTATGTGAGATAACGGATATTTTGTATCATTGTGTGAAGTAAGAAGTATGATCTACGTGTGTACGTATGTTGATTTTTAGGTAGGTTACTCATCGAGAAGTAAATCACCATCCAAGACTAAATTCATAATCAAAAATCATAGTTTCGCCTTGATGAAAATTGCCAATCAGCTTTCTTTTCCTGTTGTAACTGTCACTTGACTCTTGAGACCCATGGGCTTTCTCACTATTCTATACCGTAGGCCTAACAAAAATTGTATATTCGAACAGAGGTGCGTAAAAGTCCCGTCGTCTCCCCTTGTAGCCTCCGAAAAAACCAATTCGACACATCAGGGAGAACGGCCTAATGGAAAAAAGAGCAGTTGTAAAGCGGTCACCGCAAATGTAATCAAAGTGACTTCACAAAGGTGGAAAGAAAAGGTGTGCGGGAGAAGGCGAAGAAAGGCGAGAAGAAGTGAACTGAAGGGAGCTTTTGTCCTGTAATGAGCTCCGAATGAGTCGACGCTTTCCACGAGTCAGAAACAATATTAGGGCTAGACCCTTGCTATGAGCCCCAGGAAGCTAGGGAGGAGTCGGCTAACCCCGTTTTTAATTGGTTGGCTTCCGAAAAGAACGAGAAGGGCTGGGGTGGGAGTAGGGGCTTGAGAACCTTTTGTCCGGTCTTGGTAAAGGATAAATTACATTACTGGACACAATGGGGGACAACAATATGGGTAGCCCTCCGTAAGTCATTTATACGACTAAACGGTAGGCGGGGGTTGTTAGCTACGGATTAACGCGAGGAGATCGGGCGTGACAATTGGATTTCACCTTCCTTTATTGTCGAAGTTCGTTTCCATCACCATCTTTTTTACGTGTTATACAACATGGCCGTCTCTGTTGTAATTAGATACTCCGTTACATACCATGGTAGGGGTCTTTCAGTTCGCGGTGTCATTCCAATTCGCGCGTTGTAGTCCCAATGGACCTGGTGACGGTGACGACGAAAGATTTCGAAACCACTGGTACATCGAATCTGTCCGCTTGGTGCAGATTCGCTGCTCCCGGTGCTTGGCATTCAAATTTCTCCATCCGCGACAGCAGAGATGTCTCACATAGTTCGAATGCACCTCATAGACAACACAGTTAATCAGCATTGGCTGCACTCCCCGAATGTACACATACCTATGATGTTTGATCACTTGCACTTCGTAAACCAGATTATTGTATTTTTCATGACGCAATTTTCGCAATGTTGCAGTCAGAATGAAAGCTCCCTAAAAGTCCTAAACAAATTATATAAAACTGAACATTGATTTAGAAGTTATTTACCTGGAAAAGTAATCGGAGGAAGACCGTCAAATGAATCGACTGACAGAGTGAATCGATGAAACCAAAAAATTAATCAGAAGATATACCGGTAACATTTAATTGATATAAGGACAAAAATAACTAAGGAATGGAAGGCTCTTCGCCATATCAGGGTAAAGTTAACGCCATCGATGGAGGAAAATATGACAATCAACCATTTATTGCAACAATAACTTAATGGAATGTGGAGCCAAAAGCTGTTGTAATTACTTAGCGCTTCTAATCAAAATGAATTAATTAGGTAGTTGTTCATGGAATGTATCCAATTAATACGTCATCCTTGACTATCTTACCGACAGTATATTTTCAATAATTAGCTAACTAATGAATTTCTACACAAATGGTTATTGATTCGTGGAAGACCAGGCAATTAAACAATCTAAGAGCCGTTGGTAGATTCTTGTTGTCGTTTAAGTTGTAAGATAATACGAGTAATAGACGAAACAACTAAAACATCTGGTGCAGAGCTTCGTTCTACTTTTCCGTACCCGTAAAGACCAAACAATTCGTATTTTGGACCTTTTTCTGAGAATTCATTATGGCTTCCAGAGTACATAAACCCAGAGAAGAGGGGTACCTACTGAATAATTATTTCAATGTACCCCCATGTGTTTGTGTATCTGGTCCATGGGTTACATGTCTCGGTGTTTTTCTCGTTAGCTCAGGCGTTTTTCACGTTAATCTATTTCCATTCTCGCTGTCTCTCCGAATACTATACGGAATTCATATAGGACGAACGAGGACCTCACCAAGAACTATAGAAAAATGTCAGCGATTTAAGACCATTTTTTGTGTGGAGTTTTAGTGGTTTGAAGAAATGCGGTTATTCCTGTATTGGAGAAAGGGGGGTTTTAACCTCGTTTGTTGAGGTCTCAATCGTGATCCTGATGTACGACAAGGATGGACTATTAATTAAAACTCTAAGTGGTACCTACCAGAAACCAGTATTATGACAAAACGGAGTTATTTCTTTCATGTAACTAGTTGTCAGGGTGGCCAAGCTCATAGTCATCCGAGTCAGGTCCTAAACCACAGTCATTGAACTGCTGCGGAGGCTGAAGAACCGCCAGTTAACGAGACAAAAATGTTCCGGCGCCTTCAAAGAACTCTCAATTCTGCCTCAGGCCTCCCTTTAAACTGTCGAACAGAAGTGTAACGGATCGACGGAGGAATAATTTTTACTCATCAGTCAATTTTTGAAGAAACCTCGCCGCCGAAATAAGTTTTCGTGACTGATCGACAAGTGCTACCTTAGTTACGCGCTTCGAGAAAACCGACTTTTTAGGCACCTGGCACTTTCTGACACACTAGCCCAAGGGCGTTTTGTCGTGAAGGAGAGGGAGGCTGAGGTTCTTCTCAGTTTTCTACCGATAGTATCCGCATGTATAAAGCAAACCCACCCAATCAGAAGTAAGGTCGAACCCACTTCGGTATTACCTATAAATACCTTCAAGAACTCCTTCTTCCATTAGAAGACTACTTTGGATGATAAGATAGTTGTTTGATGGTTGCTCCTGAAAGCATACTACAGCAGTATTGTACATTAACCACTTTAATTACTTGTTTGTGCTCTTCCATATATTCTGACGGTAAGGGGTGATAGGGATAATATAGCTTCCACGTTTATAGTAAATAACTACATTGCTGTAAGTTACTACAATGTGGAAGTTCCTGGTAAGAACGCTTGTGTAGGAGCTCGAACTTCCTCGTATACTGACGAACTTGTTTTGAGTAGGATCAATTGACAATACGTGATGAACAATGAAAGCAAAATAATACAAATGAATTGGTAGGTATATAAGAAAAACACATCAAACTGGCAACAGCAAACATAGTGAAACCATTGTATTTAGGGCCAATATTCCATTCCCTAAGTACTTGTTAGTGAGAAACCGTGACCTCCTATCCGTATCTACTGCAATATTATCTTGGAATGTCCTTAACAAACTAACAGATAAAACCTAAACTTCGTTGCTGATACCAATACCTAATTAGTGCAGGTTTCGTAATGTTCAACTAAGGTGATAACAAGTGAACAAAACACTGGAAACTCACCACTAATTTAACTTTTATCAATATCTACACAACGTTTTTTCTCTTTCGTCCGTTCCTTAAATAATTTGTGCGGTTTCTTTCGGAAGTTCGTTTTCACTTTAATTTACAGGTACCGACCAATTATTGCTAAGTAGTTGGGTATAATAGCTGTGACAAGTGAACACAATTAGTGGTGCTTATAAATAATTAATACCCGCTTCTTGACTGAATGTTATTACTAATGACGTTCTTGATGACTGATTGCATAGTTGTAAATTGTATTTATAGTTGTAATTGATTTGGACGGGGATCGATCCTCTTATTCGGTATAACTGGATACTTGGGTTGTAGGTACCTGAAAGGTTTCAAGACCTAATGTCAAAGGTTCAGTAGGAGACGGATTCGCATTAACTTCTAACGTGCAGGAAGTTCAGAGAAGGGAAAGAGTGATAACCTCCGCAAAAGGTAGGGTGATAAGGGAAACTTGGAAACCTCTACCAGCCGATTCAATTTCTTTACTCAAACGTCTGCTGAACATTTAGGCGCTATGTAATGCCAAGTGCTAGTCTTAATAAATTTATGACGTCACAGTAAATTGAAATATAATATACTAAACTGAATGAAATAGCTGGTGTTTATGCTGGTCAGTTCATTGTAAGATCATCTATATTATGATGAATCT
>JAEMON010000003.1:25606938-25621715 GCA_030264115.1 Lygus lineolaris | reverse complement strand
GCCGCGAAGCTTGGCGTTACCGTCAGCCTTCTCTAAGGTTTATGTTTTTACCTGACTTTTGTAGCTCTGATGAAGCCCGTATGGGCGAAAGCGCTCAGCACATACTATGACTATTGGCAATAAAACCAATTAAAGCGAGAAGAGCCGACTATTACTTCTCTCCTCAAAAAAAACCTACCTATTCAAGAACCAACCAAACCAACCGATCTCTTTTAGGTCGGATTGAGATCGAACACCCGAGCTCGATAAAGAGCAAGAGAAAGCATCTGGTCTCTTTTGCCGTTTCCAATAGAAGTCGACATCAGAGTGAACCATAAAAAATGGTTAAAATTTGTTTTCTTTTCTCGAAGTTTATCATGTCAAGCTATTAATATAGAAATGAGACGGCGTAAAAAGGTAATTGATCCAAGAATAATTTAATTAAATAACCATTTGCATTTCACACATCATGTAAAATATGAAATACTGGAAGTATACCTACTCCTCGTGGATGATAAGTGGCACGGCAAAAACGGGAGAAACTGTGGTCCATCAAGGACTATCAACTTGAGGTAGAAGGCTATTTTATTAATGAATTTATAAGCTTATGAATACAGTATATTTACAAGAATATTACCGGGAAGAAAGAGGGATGATTTAGGGCCACGAGACACGTTTTTATGGTTATGTTATGTAAAAGAGCGTGTTCAACAGCAAGCGTAGTCAGTCGCGTATCCTCATAACCCAAAGTTGTTGCGTCGATGACAGGTGTCAACCGGATCATGGAGTTTGAAGAGAAGGGCGATGTTAGAGAGAGGGGACCGTTTTTTCTGACTATTAGTCCACCCCGCCGGTCCCCTACGATCCCTAGTTTTAATAGGAGTGGCCCTATCATTCATATGGTATAATAGTCCGATGGTAATTTCTTGGGGCAACTCTCCCTCTAGACCAATTATTGTTCTTCAGTTCCGCCAAAAGTCCTTGAAACATGCACTAGGAGCATTCTGTCAATGTTTATGGGTAAGCGTTTCTGTGAAGTTAATAGCATTATCGAGATTTGTCAACAGCTGATGCTGGTATATTATACAGGGTGATTCACTAAGGACTTGCATCCCCCTGATTTCTCCCAGGATCCACGTAAAAAATCCCTTCCAACGGCATCTTCATAATTTTTTTTACTTGATAGAAGAGTAAATCTTGTGAATGTCAACAAAATCCTTGGAGAGATTTTGCGGTAATTGTCCTAAAAACGACGTTTTTCACATGATTTGCTTAATTTTCCCCTGTAACTAACGTGTACAGCTGACACTCTTATTGGTTCAACGAAAGGTGGGGCAAGAGGGTTGCCTAGAAATATTTTCGATTCTAGTCACTCCGGAATATTATAATTGTCCGTATTCTAATTTAATGGATGTCTATGATCGCCTGTAATAAATTTTGTTATTGTTGAGGATGAATAATTATGGATTCTTAATTGGCGTTTGAAAAATACGTGTTGTTTTCGTTTCAAGTTTCAACTCTCAACTAGAAAGTTGAGTTGAAAAGGTATGCATCCTCCAAGTCTAATTTCATGATTAACCTCGTAAAAAAACTTAATTTTATATTTCTCAGATGATCATTCATATATATGAATGTGGAGGTGGGTGGTTCATTGGTTCATTCTCATATGGATATGTTTTTAAATTGTTTTTTGTTAATTTAGATAATTAGGAATATAACAAATTGAATTACCATAAGTTCAAAATTAATTAGAAAATTCGCAAAATCCTTTTGCTCCTTAGTTTTTGATGCAGTGAGGCAAGTGGTCCTCCATCATGCGAGGCAAGAGGGTCGCTCAAAGGATCGCTCAAAATATTGACGTTTCCTAAACATGTTACTGTTCATATTTTAAGATTTGGATTGTTCTTTCGTTGTTCGTAAGTTTGTAAACAAACTTTTTAAATTAGAAAGAATTCAAATTTACTTAGAATTTACCTATATATTACCATGAACGAACTTTCAAAATCATAGCACATGATAACCTGATGTTGACTTTCTTCGTATGTTCTTTGCATGTAGAAATAATTGCATGTTACATGTTCGATTAGCATGTTACACTATTATTCTAGGATTTCAAGAAAGTGGGAAGAGGGTGTGGGCTAAATCAGTTGTTTTCGGTCGATTGCAATATATTACTTCCCAGCTTTTTTTCCATTTTTCGATGGGGTGAGGGACGAGGAATGTAAAATTAGAATCATTTCATCGCATCTTTCAAAGTGCTTTTTATGAAGTGGAAAGAATAAGCTAAACATTCGAAATACGTGACACAATGTACCCACCTACCTACATGATTCTGATTCGTCCTGACTTGGGCTTCGCGATATACCAACATCGCTGGCCCGAGACAGTTGTACCTCTAATGGTTCACTCTCTTCTTTTGGAAGAATCTGCCGGAAAATTCCAAGGGTGAAGGAACCCAACCTTAATGGTGAGAGCGCTAGAGGCAAGAGAGAAATTAATGGAGAAGATGCACATTTCCATGGGAGACCGTTGCCGTCAGTGTGGTGGTGATTCCAATAGTTACAAAGAGGGGAACTCACAATGTAAGAAATAGATACCAAGGTCTATGGGTAGTACGTACTGCCTTACCTAGGTACCTACTTGATGAGCTGCTGCGCGTATTCTGGATTTATATGACAGAGACTTCCTTTTTACAAACACAGAACTCAACTTATTCTGTTATTATTCCTATTTCCGCATAGTTTTTCAACAACACCACTCATTCGAATCCGAAAACATATGCCGAACAGAATTTTGGAGCATACCGTTTTCCAAACTACCTAAACGTTTTATAAGCCACCATGTATCCAACCATGTCTCCCTAAAAATGTACAGTCATGTACCTTACCGAACGGGGAGTTCCGGGATAGTCACAAAAATCAGAAGTCAGAGGAAGGGTGTTTTAGTTGGTATGCTTAATGAAGGAGAGTCCGACACGAAGGGCGAGCACCGACTCGCTGCCAATACCTATAAGTATTTCACCTACCTCTAACAAAAAAAAAAAAAAAAAAAAGTACCTAGTGTGATGCATTGTAGGGGAAAATGCAGACTATCTTGTGAGGAAATAAATGAGTGATAAAGATAGAAAAATTAAGCTGATATTTATCTTGAATGAGGATTTTAAAATGCTTCTGATTAATGTTTTCCAGAATTTGGAAGGTTGGAAGAAGGCTTTTCAATTTCGATATTATTTTTTCTCCACTTTGATAAGATTGAATTATTATAGATCCAATCATATTTATTTCACGAAGTTTAGTCCAAACATATTGAAACTTACCTACCCCAGCTAGTTCGAAGGTGATAACTGTTTGACAGCCTAAGGTAAGTGACTACTCAATCCCTCATTGTCACGTAGGTATATCGTGGCCAGAACATCTGGTTTCACTCCTTTTTCGGAAGCAACTTACCCTGGTCCCATAAACGCTGTGGTTGGGCATCACTTCTGTCTCAGCTGTGATAAAATGATCGGACCATCTGCCAAGAAACCCATTCAGCCCTAGAGTTCCAAAGTGAGAAAACGGAAGGATGGTGTTCGTCAGATGGTGGCACACTTTCACAGGTCAAGGTTACCGAACCTTTCCATTCAATTCGGTCTCGTAAAATAAATAACTGGTTGAATTACGTTCTTTTGCATGATTCTTTTGATTCTACCGATCATTGTGGACACCGGATGAAATGGAAGCTATGCTCACGCGCTAACAGTTGCCTTGACAAAGGAGCTTCAAAAGCGCCTATGCTCTCCCGCGAGCACACGTGCCTCGCGGTTTGTTCTTGGCTCGCTCTTTTGTACCCTGGCTTTCCATTGTCTTAGGAGTGAGAGGGGCTAACAAAGTTCCAACCGACGGCTATTAGCCGGCTAACGGTCTTCCAACTGCCCTCCGATTAATGAAATGTTGGCCACCACCTCGTGCGCCCTTTTGCCCCATCATCACAGGACAGCTCCTCTGAATTACGTATAGGTACCTTCATCTTGAGCCCACAAAAATTACCGAGTGCTGCCAGCCTCCAGCCTGCGGATGCGGTCAACTACCGTGTAGTGTTTTTTTTAATTGGATCTTCCAGAAACAAACGGAAGAAAACCTCATTCAGGTCTTCGAGCATTCTGTGGGTATCAGTTATTTGCAATAATGATAATTGTTATCGCCTCCGTTCGTCTAGCAGGGGGGTGGGGTGAACACTCAAAAATGCGGGGCATCATACCAGAGCAAGACCTCACCCTTCTACGGACCAAATCCATATACATAACCTGCCCAATTATGGATATTTCGGTAGTTTTTGGAACGAATTTTCCGTATAATTTCCTAAATAACGTACATCCATACTAATAAACGCTGCAAATTATTACAAAACGGTTTATTATTTTCTGTATAGAAAAGCCCATCTATAAAGATCCTATTGACATAAAAATAACCACCTCCCGCGAGGATCACAATCATCTCTTGGCGACAATGAGTAGGAACCTTCTTGTAATTATTATTATCGGAGAGTTGTATCATTCATTCTTGAGACCCAAAAACAGTGAGAATTAGAAACCAAATGTGGAGAAACTTTGAAATCTCCCCCGTGATGGGAAAAACAATAGATTATGGATATGTCTAGCGGCTTTAGGAGCCGCTCGGCTGATCTGAGAGCTCCATTCTCGACTCAGCTATAATCTGGGAGCTCCATTTTCGTCTCAGCTGATCTGGGAGCTCCATTTTCGATTTAGCTGATCTGAGAGCTCCATTTTTGACTCAACTGATCCGGGAACTCCATTTTCAACTCAGCTGATCTGGGAGAGGCTCCATTTTCGACTCAGCTGATCTGAGAGCTCTGAGGGCGTTTTGAAAATTGCATCCCCTATTTTCTACCCCTTAGAGAAGAATGACGGTAACGCCAAGCTTCGCGGCACAACTAGACCCCAAACGGGGCCGGTATACCGAATTTCATTAATTTTGGTCCATGGTGACCATGGACTCCATGGTCATGAAGTGAAAGCGAAAGAGAACATTGAAACGGAACACATAGTTGTGTTCCTTGGAGAACAAACGTGTCAAACAGAACAAACTTGAAGAGAAAGCGAACACGGAACAGAAGAGTGAACAAGCAGCTAAAATTTCCTCACTAGTTTTTACTATTTTTTGTTTTGGGAACGGTTTCTGTGTTAATCCCCGAGAAAACGTGATGTGATCGTCTGGTGACTGATGACTTCTTCTCGTGAAGTAAATGAATGATGAATAGAATGATCGCAAGATAAAATCGATTGTTACAGAGCTTTCCAACGAGTGGGGTATGAACGATTTTCGGAGGATGAAAAATGATCTAATGATCTAGTGATGAATGAGCCCAATCATGTCAAAAAGTTAAGAGTGGTCAGAGAAAACTATGTTAAGATGATCCCCATTGACGCTAGTCATTTCTGACTGGATTTGTTTCAAGATATGATAAAATATATGTTGTATCTACTGCTTATTTAACGAACATGAGAAAATGTGATAAAAGGTGAAGAAATTTTGAGTTACCAATCAATGTTAAAAACGTACTTGAGGGCTCAGTTTTCTACTCCCCAATTCCTTCAACCCACGTAATTCTTGGGTTGGGCTGAATTTTCCACTTGCTACGGGGTCGAATTAGGGTTTTGGCTGAATTTTCCACTGCTCGGAGGGATTTGGGCTCAATCTTCCGTCGCCCAAAACTATACCTATAATATTATGGGTCTGGCACCTAGCTTCATCGTATCTATGAATTTGATTGTGTAGGTAATTTAAATTTAGGTACGATTTTACTGTGGAGGGGGAGGATCCCTCAGAAACCTATTTTTTGGGGGAAAATTCAGAAAAAAAAACTTGGTAAATCGTTGGTTGTACCCTGCAAGTTTCTAATGGAATCAACTTCAACATATTGTGTTATCAAATAATAATTGATACTATACTATGGCATTGCCTAAAGCCACATTGACATTATAGATATTCATGATCATCTCTTCAAGTATGTCAAGATCACCATTGACCAGTTTTTGACTCAATCAAATATTATTATCCTATGATGGATAGGATAAGCATTACCTGCCCATATAGAATCGACGGTCCTTCGCGACGGACACACGGGTGAATCCGTTCGTCACTAGGTATCGGTGTTCTATTATTTTTTTTATCACCATGAGGAGAAGTTTGAAGAGCATGCGGACAATCCTCTGAAATGTATAACCGTGTTAGCAATTCATCCCGTGGTTTTCTCCAAGTTCCCAATGTAATTGCCTTCATCATTCAATCATTGTTCGGTACTACAATGGCCTTTGCAAACCATCGAAAATTCTTGACACCGTAAATATTCATGAGAACGTAAAAAACCATTGGTGTTGGGTGAAATATAATATATGTGTTGCGTAAATTCCCTGACAGCCAGAAGTTTGTTATGGTTCTCTCAACGAGGCGTCAACCGAACCAAAACGATTTTCTTCCCTTTACGCAACGCCTTTTTATAGAATTAGACTCAGAAAAATCGTTGGTCACACTTGCCAATATCTGTTGATAATCCCAAAAATAGTTTCAATCACAACTTGAGTAATTAACTGCACAGCTACCTGTAGTGAATATTCTCGGCGGGTTATATAAAAATCGTCAAAATAATAGGTCAATTAATTGTGGAAGTATGGTTGACTTACTAGTTGACCTGTTTGCATTAAAAGGCTGACTGGAAATTAATATAATATAATATGAATGGCATATATATTTTAAAGTACTTATAATACATAATTGTTTAATGATGATCCTTGATTTATGGTATACGCTTATCACCTGCCTCCAATAATGTGGATTATAATTATTCAGATGATTCGGAAGTGTTTCGGTGCTCTATACACAAGAGTCGCGTTTCATCACCATTTAAGTTCCTAATTATTATCAAATCAGTGGAAAGAGAAAATGTGCCATAGAATTATTTGTTTTAAATATTACGTGGGTACGTATTTTTCTGAATAACAAATATACTAAATCGCGAGAAAGTTGATAGGTATATATGAGGTGTGACATTTATTAGACTCAAGGAGCGAAAACAGAAAAATCGAATATTCCGGTTAAAAAATAACCTCTAAAACCTCCCTAATTATATTTTTCAAGAATACCCAAAAAGTACTTACTGTACTCTATTTTTCTGCAAAAATTCCCGTTTTATCTGCCCCCCCCCCCCCCCCCCCCCCCCCCCCGTTTTTCTTCTCCCTTGCAAACCTGAGTCTTATCTGATAATACCGACAAGTTTTGCTGATGTTGTTTACAGAGCAGTTCTTGTGCTGTGAGTGGTGTTGAGTTTATTTTCGTGTGTTTGTACACGACTGGCTTTAGGGAACAGTTTTAGTGTCGGTTTTCATGTTTTTTCTTTGAACAGCCGTTTTGGTGAATTTTGTGGGATGAGCTGCCTGGCCTCTCTCCACGCAAGAAAGCACAGGTTATGAGCATGTTAGACCAAAATACCTTTTCACAAAGAGAAATTTCGGAAAAGCTCAATTTCTCAGAAAACTGTCTGCAGAATCAACGTATCTGTCGCCCCTTGAGTCTAATAAATTCCACACCTTGATCTTGATGTGTGTTGGTAATAGTAAGTTATCATTTTAAAAATAGGAAAGGATTACATCGTTGCTGAGCTTTTCCCCGTGTTCATGCTCTTATAGGAAATTATCATTCATAAAGGAGAGGGAAGAAAATACCGTCATTAAACTGATTTTCGGTAATTGGTAATTACCGTTGGTGTGGTGTGAGCGTTCTCTGAGACCTCATTTTCAAGAAGGTTGCTATACCTATAGGAAAGGGGGGCTCAGCATGGGCCTGCCTTAGAAATCGTTATCAAATTACGACATAGGTCACTTAAAGTATTAGAAACGATTATGTAAAACAAATTTAGTGGAATTAAAGCGGCGAGAAAAGAAGGGAGCTAGCAGCGACTACCCGCTGTATATAGGGCCGAGTAATTTGTTAGGTAAAGTGTAGGCCTTGGAGCAATTATCCGCAATCATTTGGTAATTGGTTACCGGAAATGAGGTAGCAAATGACCCAAGTTGGATATGGAAGGGGGTCTTAATTAAGGTACTCGTCCTACTGCTGGGAGAGACACAATATTTTCCTAGACCGTTCACGATATTCATCGGACCGTGAGATGTGCAGTTGTTGACTATTTTCTTCATGACCCATCAAATATGGAGTTGTAATAGCGAAATCTGGTGATAATATGAACACAACAAGGAGTTTCCAAGTAGCGTGCTGTTGCAATAAGCGGAAAGACCTTGATTTGGTGGTAGCTCAACTTGAGGATTCATCCTTCTACTGACGTTATCACCAGTTGGTTCTCCAGCGTTAGAGTCACAGCTCAGTTTTTCGGATTTAGACCTGGAATCTCCAATGACAGTTTGAGCTCTCTTTTTGGTTTAGAACATGATTCCGATGACCAGTATGCATTCGAACTCACGACATTGAAGAATTCCTATATCAATATTAACCTAGGTATTCTCTGTTTCGATGGATATAGCCAAGGCGTTGAAAGGCTAATCATTGCCATGTTACATGACATTTCGAAGGAGAAGATAATGAGGCTGTAACACGAAACAATGAATGATGGAAAGAAAACGAGAACAAAAAGGATACTTTAAAAACCGAGACTTGTGAGAACCTGAATTAAAAACTCTCATTTGGCGACAGTCGTTTGCACCATATTTTGACTGTTGAATCGTTGATGGTGAGGTCCCAAGGGCGTGTAATTGCTGTTGGTACCCAGTCAAAGAGAACATCTGAACAGTCAATGACATGTAGTTAATTTACATTAGTCATGAAGGGTCGGCGCGAGTCCAAGATGCAACCCGGGTTGATGAGGGCTGCCAGTCATTAGGAATCCAGGCTCATTTCCGTCTTCTATTCAATTATTCAAACAAAAGACGAAAAAAAGTGGGAGGAACGTATCAACGGAAAATGTAGCGACACGAAGAATAGCTACTTCCGAATGACGACACACAACCCGGTTATTTTGTTACCGGGTAATTTAGGAAACGAGCCGGGGAGAATATTCCTACAAACTGAGTTGCTCACGGAGTATGATTACTTGACATTTAACTCTTAGCTCTGACTTGAATGGGTAGTCCGGTTATTATGAACAAGTAGAATACTGGCTCAACTGGGTACCGTGATTTGGGGCATAGGTCGTGTTGAGGGGTTGCCGTTGGGGTCGTCATCGGCGTGGCGAATTATAAAAAACTGACAAACGAAATCGGTTCATCCAAAGCATGACCGTATGGTTTTCGCCAGAAATAATTATTTAACTCCAACAATGCAAACATGCGATCGTGAAAAGTGTTGAAACTGTCCAATGTTTCCATGATAGCTGATAGGTATAAAGAGGTAACGAACGTGTTCACTCAACCAACGCCGATTTCAAGATGAAGGAGTAGGGTGTGACAGCTAATATACCATATTACCCTGCAGAAACTTATCCAATATTTTGCAAAAAAAACTTCATAGAAATCGGTGAAGGTCACTAATCGGGACAGACAGATCTAGCGTAGTAATATTATTTAGCGACAATTAGTAATATTATTAGTACAAACATGCGGTATCCGGTGAAATCTTTTGTTACTGGATCCAGGGGAAACTAGTTATTTGAAGCATTAATGTATAATTCAAAGGCCCGTGGAGGAAAAAGCTCTGGTTTCCGTTATATTTTCTCACTTTCTAAACGGGATATATTGATATAGAGAGATTTACTGGATAGATCATTATTTTTCGAGTGAGAGAGACATCTGTTCGACGCGACGTGAAGTAGATAGCTATACCAGACGCGTCTTTCACTACGTTCAACAAGTGATTGAAAACTGCATAATTATGCTGTTCCCAGTGTCGTCTCTTTATTCTATTTATTTTCCACTATTTGCCCCTATCTGCTCCAAACCTCCACCCCCTCTATTTGCGCTCCCATTGTCTTTGCACTGAACCTGAAACTGAGTGGGTCTTTATCTCGCATGGAAAAGTAAAAATTTTGAGGAGTGGAAGTTCATAAACAACAATATTAATGTTGAACATTAAAACAATAACTTTCATCCATTCAGTTCATCATCAATTCAACCCCTCATCTGTTCATTGTCAACAAAAGGACGACCGTGTTGGTGTTGGTCAATTGATCGGGAGGGAGTGAGATGGGGGGGGGGGGGGGGGGGGGGGGGGCGCTACCTAGTTCGAGTCGATATTTCTAGTTGGCTTACTTGCAATTAGGCTTCGTATGCTAACACGGCCGTAACCCCACGTATTAAAATAATTGCATGTTTAGACGGAAAAATAAAGGTGCTGGCGCGGTTGGCATGTGCCGTGACACCGTTGGTTTCCCCGTCATCATTCTACCGGAATGCAACGCAGTCAGTCATCAATCTTCCCATGACTTATTATCAAATTAAATACCTATACATAGTGGAAGGTTGACTTCTTGTTCGAAGGGGTTTTTCAAATGAACCTTGAAAGAAATAACCACGAATCATACCCGAAGGAATTAGCAAAGTTTCGGATGTGGTCCTGACCTTCCGTCGAATGTTGCTTGTTTCTTGGGAGACGCATCCTCAGACATGCATACCTAATAATTATATACCTAGTTTCTATGCTAATTCTGGAGTCACGCTATTGCAATCACTAAGCAAACTAAGGGGGTCCTCACTGAAGAACGAGTGTTCAAATTCGATATCAACATTTAAATTATCCAACCCCGACTAGACTCTAGACCAGACCATTGCAAGACTGGTTCTACGCAGAACGTTATGAAAAATGGAAAGTTAAATTACGTGCCCAGTGAAGCTGGACCCATAAACTTCCGTACGTTGCCTTGTTCAATCTCCCAGTGTACCTCATATCAAATCAAATATGTTTTTATTTGTTAAAGGCCTAAGCAGGCAATACAAACATACTACGAACAACAAGACTAGGAACATTTTTTATACAAAGAAACGAAATAAAAAACAACTAACAATGAAAATACTTCGAAAATAATGGCATCTAATTTGAAAAAGTCTTTAACGAGGTAAAGTTCTTGATCAATCATTACCTACCCGTTTTAGCAGCGCCTTAAAAACTTTTAGGGGCAGATCCGTCTTCTCTTGGTGGAGCTGGTTGAAGAGGTAAGGGTTGGTTTTCAGAGGCAATCTGCTGTCAATCTGTCAATCTGGTTTGAGAGGGGCAGAGATTATTGCGGGTTCTTGTGAAGTGTTTGTGCTTAGACGAGACTTTCGAGAGAACATCGACTTTGGTTGTTACAAGCAACAGGCAACTGACACCTTATAGACTGGGGAGCGTCAGAATCCCGAGATCTCCCTCTATACAACTCTCATTCCATCCCAACTTGCACATTGTACAAATTGCCCTCTTCTGCAACTTGAATACATTGTCGTTATGGCCAGAATTTCCCCATAGCACCACCCAATACCACAGCCGACTGGCAAAACAAGCATGGTACACCATGAGCATTACCTCCATGCAGAGAAACGGAGTGAGCAAGTCTATGGAGCAAAAAGTTGCATGATGACAGTTTTGAGGATATCATCTCGATATACCTTGACCAAGATAATCAGCTATCCACTGAAACACCCAAAACATTAATCGAGGCGATCATTCAGTTGGAACTCTGGATCTTGCGTATATCGCGTGGATATTTGCGATCAAGGAATTAGCGGCACACCACTTGATTATCATAGCCTTGTACAATCAGCATTATATTTAGGCGAATCAACGATAGATCCAGCAGACAGCGCAGAAAGGTCGTCTGGAAAGAGGACCAGATGACCGGAATGCAGTGGTTGATACTACAGGTCGATGATACTACAAATAAAGCCCTAAATTCCACATGGGATCGACACCTTATCCGAACTCTCACCATTGAAGGATACAACCAGAGACAGAGGTAGCTCTCAAAAAACCTACCTAAACCAACTAACCTACTCCAATTTGTTAACTATTAGTTACCTATTTAAGAAAAATGGGTTGATTAGAATAAAAAGTTTAAATGATCAGTTGCCACGATTTAACTGCGATGTATCTACCAACCTACTTTCTCGAAGTTTTGGTCAACTTTACCCCCATGTTAGATATGAACTACCTACTCTTAATCTCCCCTATACCTACTGATCTTTGACTCGAGTCGTTACTAATATTTTATGAATTCTTTATTATATTGATTCTGTGTACATTTCAAGTATAGGTCTATATGATCTTTTTCATATTATGGAAAAGTTTTGAATTTTAGCAATCGTTAGAATTTTTCCGTGGATTTCCATGGGAATACTTTCCAAAAATTTTCATATATCTAAAATTTTGAAACCATCGCTTTAGCTGAATTTAAACAAGGTTCCAAAGGTTCATTATTGAAAATAATAAACCGAAAAAATCCCTCTGTCTGTGCTTGTCACACTAGATACCTACCTATGGATAGTGTGGAAGAAGTATGATAATATAACTTGATTATTTGATAATAAGCACTTTATCCCAATCATCAGGCACCACTTTCTTCCTATACCCGCGTCGTTATGGGTAACCTAGTAAGTAGGTACTCATTCAAAGTGTTACCTATTATGTTTCGTAAGATCATTCTTTCCAGTGCCTTATCGTGACCTCAAAGAATAAACAAATCTCCAGTCATGCCTACCATATACATGCTATTTAAAATGATTTTTCAAAAAACCCAGCAAAAAAATTTAAATTCAAAATTTGAGCTTTTTTATTGCAGGTGAGGAAGTAGCCCTAGGCTTGGGCTTCCAACGTAGTTCATAAAACCTATCACAACCTCAAAGTTTAAAAATTACAGTAGCAGACTGTATAAGGGGTTCTTGTACAGAAGCGTTTCTTGGAAGTCAAATCTCTCAATTCAGTCCTGATGAAGTCTCACCCGAAGAAACACCAAGTAGCTCCCCACAGCTCTTCCATTTCTTGCACGTCCCACGTATAGCCAAATGGGGAATGCTCGTAGGACAGAAAATGTCACCCCTGCCCTAAGCCAACCTCGTACTCTCCCCTTCGTTTCGTTGGTTTAACATGGGTAAAAATAAAATGCAGTCAACTAACCATCCGAAAAGTTTGAAACAATAATTTCTAAAAACTCAATTTCATAAACAATAATTTCAATAAAATCAAAAAACAGCAAGATGAAACAACAATCAAACTTGTAATGTGTACTAGTACACAGACATGGTTATGAATCTTCGTATGTCTTGAAAATGAGTTAAATCTCATCAGGGTTCCACCCTTCGCTAGACCCTTGGCTAAAAAATATATTTTTAGAAACAAGAATCTGTGACTTTTTCCAAGTATTCCGATTTGACTTCACACTGTTCTAAGCTATTATAGTGATTATTTCCGAAAATGTACCAATTTTGTTGAGAGTTTTGCTTAGCCACCTGCCCTATCACACGTTTATTCCAGAGGTAACTTACCGGTTGTAATTCGGCCACAGGTGCAAACCGGAGGCGGATCGTTCTAAACGCAATTATCCCGTGGGAAACGGACTCGGAAGCCGCGGAAGTGGCCGCTCTTGTAATATGGTAATTTAAAAAGTATTAAATGCGCTTACGATCCCTTCTTTTTTCCTTCGCGTTTTTCAATTATTACATGCGGGGAAAACATCACACAAAGAGAGAGCCCTCATGTAGAGCTGTAGTTCTTGTTTTATTTATAGTTTCACCTCTCTCAGTCCGTGTTGAAGGAAATGAAATGAAATGAAATGAAATTTGAATAGGTGTAACGACGAGCGCATCCAATTATAAGGAATTATGAGACCGATTGTTACTTGTTGTGTTCTTTATCTTATCTAACCTGGCCCGAAGGTTTCTCTATTGTTTGCAAAGAGTCTTTTCACCTATCGTAATAGCTCCCATTTAATTAATCACGAAGAATTATAGAAGGCCTCATCGACACAAGAGGCTATTCAGGTTGTGAATCATCCATTAAAATTTAAAAACGTCTGCCAAGTTGGGTGGGCAGTGCAGCTACCTCACTTTTGTAACACGGACATATACCTATATAGAATTAGTTGGTGGAAATTGCACCGTAATAGTTCCAGCAGAATAGTTCCAGAGCTATACGTATGATAACAAATTTCAAGTTTGCGCATTATTATTGATCCAATTGTGTCGAAATTCATAGCCAATCTAGTCATGGAGTCATCACTTCTCCACTGAATTTGAGGAAAAACTGTTTATTTGGAACTCACAAACCGTTGTCTTGGTTTATGAAAATCCCGCGGGATCCCCCGGGGTCCCGCGGGATCGGCTTGAATCCCGCGGGAATGAAAATCGATTCTCAAATCTAATGCAACCTAACCCACTGTATATTATAGGGGGTGCTGAGTCATGGGCCTATTGATAATGAAAAAATATACAAACATCAACCAATAACAAGCAAAACAACCCTTTCAAGTATTTACCAATATACCTAGTTTGAATTTAGTATCAGAAATCAGAATAACCAAAACAATGGTCCTGCCGCCCAACTAACTATACGAAGCATTTTCCACCAATTTCAGTATTTTAGTAAGATCTTCAGCTACGTACCTAATGAACTGTTTATTTTTCTGATGTGTTCGTTGAGGTGTATTTTTCATTAAAATAGATCGTACCTAGATGAAACATTATGGTCCAATGCAAAGGGTCACAATCCAGAGCAAAAACATTCCCTGGAAGCACTTTTATAGCGGTTCTCTCTTTGGAGCCTTCATCAAACTAATCCTTCCCACTACCTATTTTAGCGAATTTTCGAAGAAAATGAAGCTATTGC
>JAEMON010000003.1:25575017-25590568 GCA_030264115.1 Lygus lineolaris | reverse complement strand
GGGAATCCCGAGGATATTTTTAAACATGCGGATATGTTTTTCTTCGTGATGTCAATAAAAACCAAATCTCCCTCCATGACTGATCCTACAGAAAAGTTATAGTGATTTGGTACCTACTCGTAGGAAAACTCTAAATGTTTCCTACAATATCACAAAGATTCCCTGTATTATGAATAGAACATCGTTTAGGATATATTTTGACATTGAATTCACCTTGGTCACTTGGCTTTCCGTAGTATTTTCACGCAACTCCTAATAACGAAGCAGTTGTGTTTTGAATCACGTTATCAACTAAATAGATTGCTGTCGTTCCGTTGCGAAATTCTCACGGCCTTGTCCAAATTGATTTAGTGACCAGCGAGGAGTTGGCAAACAGCGCTATCCGCGAAGGTGTAAAACGCGTTAGCTGGGCAGTCAGGGGCAGCTGAAATGTTGAGGGGCAGCTTTAATTTTCAACGGAAGTGGCCTCGGGGGCCAACTGAGATCTGTTTGCTTGCTCATGGCCCGTGTCCTTCAGCAGTAGTGTGAATCGCAAATATTTCCGAGTAGGCCAAACCCCCATTCAAAGATCAGCTAATCCAATTGATTTTAACGAATTTTCGAAGAAAATGAAGCTATTGCAATGGCTTCAAAATTTTTGTAATGCAAATTTTTGACAATTTTCTTCATGGAAATCCGTTTCAGACCATTCTAAAACGATTCCTGAAATTTAACACTTTTTCATATGTATATTTATATATTTATTTATGTATTTATTTATATATTTATTTATATATATGTGTCACTCCAGACGATATCTACCCGAGGGATCGAGATAAAAAATCCAAAAAAATTTGAAAATGTCAATATTATCAAAAGTAAGGATGAGTTCGTTGGCCAGAATTGTCGTGGTCGATTCCAATCGTGCATTATTGAAAAAAAGTTCCAGTCATGCTGCATGAGTTGATGAGCAAATTTTTACAGAATCATTTTGCCTGAAATGGTGGGTGATCCTTATGGGATCCTCCGAATATACCATATAGAGCGCACCTGGGGTGAGATTCTCTAGTCCAAGGATACAACAAATGGAATTTCGTGTATGGAAACACATTAGTTCGTTATTTCACAACACTATCTTGATCTTGAGAGAAGGCATCACTATAACCAGATGGCCCTTTGCAGGGAGGAAATTTATGTAAGTGTGTGAATCAGTCATGAGCTGAGTGGCATAGCACATGACCAGAATTAGATTATCGTTCCGAACTAGGTACTTCTAGCAAAATTATCTTACGACCTACATTTAAGCAAAGAGACAGACTAGTGTCCATATACATAGGTATTTATGTTACTGACGGAATGTTGCACAAACTGCTCGTCTATTTTCCGTGGATACTGTGGCAACACTGGTCATGTGTGATGGAAGACAATCCTAGATAAAATTCAATTTTGTGAACGGATTGAAATTTTAAATCATAATTTACGACATAACGCTGGTATTAAATTAGAATGAATATTTATTAATGGTCCTGTTAACGACTTTAAGTTAATTTTTCTCATTATCATTGTAAAATTATTGAAAGAGAGTCAATTACGGAGTAATAGATTCATGGAAGGACCATGACGACCAAGTGGAATTTGCCTCCAAGTTGTTTGAGAAGACCAACGTTAATTGGCTTAAATACATTAGCGTTCTAACAAGGGACCTCATAACTCTGGAAAAAATTGGTCCTAAACACGGGGTTAGCTACCTCCCACTTTGACGGCATGAAGCTGCGTAATGGCTGAAAACGGTAGCCGGATATGCGGCGAGTGATAAATCATCGCTGGGAGGAGGTGAATTCGGAGTTGGGAGCAGAGGATCTAGTTTAGAAGGGGCGGCCCCCGACTTGAAGTCTTTTAGAAGGGGCCTAATGGATAGTGATATCTTCGCTAGAAGCTGCTGTCGCCACCAAATATGAGTTTAATGGATCAGTCGAAAGATCATCTTCAGGCGCCTTCATTAGTCCTTGTTCTTTCCTCCAGGAATTCCCGAAGTGGGGGAGCGATGGAGCTGGTTGAAGTGACACTTAAGGACTGGTTATCACTAATGAGAACATCATCAGATATCGATTGGAGCCTGTTCAAGTTAGAAAACTTCGAGGTGAACACGCTATTGTACTTGATATCAGTGTTGATGGCATCCATCAAAGTGGTAAATAAACCAATTCGTAGTCCGTTGGTACATATACTTCCAGAATATGTTTATCCAGAAATAGGACACAGGGTGCCCTAGTATTAGGGTGACCAAAATTTTGTAGAATGCAACCAACCGGACCTCTCTATATAGTTTTTTAAATGTATTCGTTCGAGAAATTAAAAAAAAATGTTTCCTCGAAAATCAAAATTTTTACTTGTTCTTTACGTTTCATAGCTTTTTGAACAATTTTGGTTCCGCATTTGTCTGTTCGTCTGTTTGTCTGTCTGTGGTCAATTCCTTCGCCCAGGCAAAACTATATGAAATTATGGTCAAAATTTGATGAAGTTTTCAGGGATTGTGTGGGTTAGGCCCGTGACGGTCCCCTATCAATTTCACCGCCATCGGAACACTAGCAGCGTGAGCGCATGCGCAAAGGTGAATTTCCTGGAACCCCGGTATCTCATTTCTAATTGACCTATTTCGCTCAAATTTGGAGGGTAGTTGGGGGCTAACTCCAAGGAAATCACCTAATCGTCACGATTGGATCAGTAGTGTCTACTGCGCAAGCGCAAACTTGAATTTGTGGTCATGGCCGTAGCTCCGGAACTACTCAACCAATTTCGGTGAAATTTTCAGAGATCATACGGGTCCCCTATCATTTTCTTCGCCATCGGGCGACTAGTAGCGTTTGTGCATGCGCAAACGAGAATTCCCAGAAACTACGATTTCTCAGTTCCTAATTGACCTATTTCGCTCAAATTCAGAGGCTAGTTGTTGGAGGGAAACAATTACATAGGTACCTTGGAATTTCGAAACGACTGTATCAGCAATACCTACTGCGTTTGAGCGATTTTGAAATGTTTTTCATAGCCATAACTGTGGAACTACTCGACCGAATTCAATGAAATTATCAGGGATTGTACAGGGTAGCCCATATATAGTCTCCTAATAATTTCATAGCCATAGGACCACTTGTAGCATGTGCGCATGCGCAAACGTGAATTTCCTGAAACTACGATTTATCATTTCCTAATGGACCGAATCCGCTCAAATTCGTAGTGTACTTGAGGGCTGACTCCAAGATAATCACCTATGAATTTTGCCACAATTGCATGAGTGATACGCAAACTTGCAATTTATTTATATATTTTATATTCTACCGATTTCGCGGAAAAGTTCACTAACTAAGTTCTATGCGTCCATGTTACAAAACTGAGGAAACTATACTGCCCACCAACTTGGCAGACGTTTTTTATTCTCGATGAAACCACGTTTTTTGCCTGAAACTCGAATTATACCTATTTGAATCAATGTATCTGAACGTTAGTTCACATTCTGGTAGGAATTGAGTAGCTGATCACTCTTCACCTCGGTACAGATGTTTACCTGCAGCCGGTCGACCGGGCCTGGTCCCTCAGTAATGGGAATGTCGTCCCATGAGTTTTTTAACAACATTTTGGATTTGCGGTAAAATTCTCATCATAAGTGTACATTCATTCAAACGTTGTGAATTATTTCAGAAAGTTGTAACTTCCAAATATTTGGTAAATTTACCCATTCCCCATTTAAAAAAATTATCGTTCAGCTAGAGAGGTGCGGCTGGTGGCATTCTACTCCAATTTCGTTGTAGTCATATAACCATCCTACTTCTTCTCGGTAAAGCGATGGTAGGTGAGCCTGTATGTATCGTACCACTAGATTGACAATTCACATTTCTAGAAATTGCAAGTAGGTGCGTAGAAGCTTTGGAATATATACGTCGGTAAGCCAGTATAGCTCCGAAGCCGAAATAGTAGCCTGTAATCAGACCTCAAAAGGACTAATCTTATCTTCTTGGTGCTCCTGCTGGTTAGAGGTCCGTTAGCCTTGAATTGGATTATCCCAACTACTCAATTACCCATCCTTTGCCGGTGAACCTCCAAAAAGGTTCGAACTGTAATCAAATAAAACGAAGTTTGTGGCAGGTGGTGCCAGGTGAATCTCTGAAACGCTCCAATGGTTTCTTTCGGTCACACCTTCCCCTTCGTTTCAACGGATGACTTGACTAACTAGAAAACGTTCGACCTCCAGGGGTTCGGTTCAATTAAGTGGCGTAGAAAACAAAAGCCTCCTATCTGGAATTTTCTTTAGCTGTTCGTAACTATATATAACGAATCGTAATATTCCAACAAGTTTCTGAAACACAACTTTTCTAACAGTTAGGATTTTTTTATTAAGAATCGAATCAAAGTAGTTAGCGTGTGTTCAGAATAATTATCTGTCCATAAAAACGTTGAGACTCGCAAGGGACTAGAAGGGACGGATGGTAATGGTAATGGAAATTTCGGTGTATCGGAATTTTGCATTTACGACTTCAAAATCGGATTCAGCACCCTTGAAAACCCCTTAATTCAATTTTCAGCTCAAAATGTTCATTAGGTCGACGGAGAATTGTGTCCCATTCTTACACGCGCCTTGGCCACTACTACTAATGATACTCCAGTGTACTACAATATACATAGTATGGTAATACAATTTGAGGTGAAATAGGCAATTATGGTGGAGCCTGGCACCAACTGCCCTCCAAATTTGAGATAAATCATTCAGAAAATTCATGTTTGCACGCCACTGGAGGTTGCTACCATTGTCGGTCCAACGGCGATGAAAATTCATAGGGGGGCGAGGCTACTACTAATCTGGTCATATGATATTATATTACGTTCGTAGGATACCATTATCCAGAAACTGACATACAATCCCTTAAAATAGCTATCATGGAAATCAGGTGATTGTGGGGTTATGGATGCTCAATGATTCCAAGTTTTCCCATAAGGACTTAGTTTACAATATCAACATCAATATTTCTTCCTATCCCCAACCATCTAAGTATGTTTTTCTCTATTTATTTATTATCATGCGTGTTTTTATACATCTCTCTCTCTCTGCGATTATTTCAATGAATATTTTAGCAATATATTACATTATCTCGTATCACCTTGACAAGAAAGTAAGGAGGAAACAGTACTGGGGGTCGTTTATAATAAGAGGACTTCAACAATTGTCATAAACCAGGTTTTTCCAGAAAACAACAGAAATTTAGATGACAGTGCTCACAGTCATGAAAATAAAAAATAAAAACATACATAGTTCCATTGCTAACATACCTGCAAAAACATAATGAAAGTTACTAATTCCACTACCATTCCAATTTGGCAAAATTATAATGCTCTAGCCTTAGTTATTGAGAACACGTATGAAAATAATTCGATTGCTTCGCTCTTGCTTCCAAGCTCGAAGATATTAATAATGTTATCGATGGACAGCAGTTAGCTTCCGAAGAATTGTTCTATTAAGGCTTCGAGCCCCAGGTCAGAAACCCACGAAATGGAGTAAAGAATTTTCCTCGTCATACATACATATTGGGCATTCATCAGTTACGTCAAACTATGCTTTCAGTCCCTCAACACCATTGATTGTTGACCACCATTGTGTGTCAACTAACCTGATCTGACATAACACTCCCTTGCAGTGAATTGTCATATCACAATTCAAGTACCTCGCCGGATTATTATTCAACGGAGCCAGATGACTGTGTTTATACCTCGCTGAAAGAGGATATCGCCGCCCTATCCTCATCTTGCTGGCTACATCCTGTGGCAAAACCATCCAAAATTTACTTGAGATTGGCTTTGGATTGAGTGAGGCCTTGTGACTCCCATATAGATAGGCATCCATATTCCTTAAACAACAAATCCGCAAACAGATGGCCCAGTTATACATATTTTATGGGCACGTTATTATTGGAAGGTCTATCAGACGAAGAAAGCTATTCTGTAAAAATTAAATACACATTTTCTCAACCGCATTGATTATTTTATGGGTAATTATACAGCGATGCGAAAATATCCTTAATGGTGCGCATCTGGAAACGACGAGAATCATTTTGAAGATAGTGTACCTACGTTTTAATGCCCTTCAACTAACAAGGCTTGTTAGCGTGCATAATAACAACATTCATAACGCCATTCGTATGATAATCGTACTTTTTCAGCCTCATTCCATCTAGGGCTCTTTTCTTAGAATTTACGAGCCGATAAATTTCTTTACGTCGCCTCATAATGAAAAATATCGAGGCTCATTAGAATACTTAGTATCGAGTGTGGAGGGGGAAAGGAAGCCATACTAGAGGTAAAAACTGGTATTATTTGATTACACGGGAGAAAGATGAAATATGATTTATATGAGAGTGGACAATCCAAACTTATTAGTTGACCATATCTGAGTAATAAGGGGTTACGGACCATATTATGTAAAACAGAGCGTCAAATTTACATTTTCTGTACCTTTACCTACTCAACCAACTCCGATTCAGTGTCACTCCAACAAGGTAGGTATATGGTGTTGCACTTAAAGTAAGTAGTTGAATTCTTTAAAAATATGATTTTATTTGCGGTTTTTTAAAGGTCTGTACGAATTTGGTAGGTACTCAACAATCGTTTGTACTAACCCAGGTACTTCAATATAAAACCAAACAATTGAACCAATCGTTCGGGAAATGTGGGCATCGAAAGCATTGAGGCCCACGTGGAATAGATGTTGATGAGTGAAATTCCTATCATGAGCTCACCCACATATCCCTGAAACTTTCAATAATGTGAGTTACCACATTTCGGTGTTCGGCGCGTAATATTATGGAGACCCACAAGTAACTCTAAAAAGCACACGTTAGCGATAATTTTAAATTTTAAAGACAACGAAATTTCAATCCCTGAAAGTATAACAAAATGGGTATGGTCTGAAACGGATTACCATGGAGAACATTTTGCATTATTTGAATTTTGAAGCCGTTGCAATAGCTGAATTTTCTTCGAAATTCACTCCCTATATTATAACTCCAGCATGATGAGTGAGCAAGTGTCGATGGAATTAGCCGAATCTAACATGATCATGGGAAGGCGTGATAACACTTACATGAATGGGTTAGCGGAAATAAGTAATCCTACCAGGATTGAGTGCACTTTCAAGAGTACTTGGAGAAAAGGCAAATCGTTGTGAGATAATTCGTTTCCGATTCAGTTGCCGGTTCACAGGTCATTCGAGCACCTGCCGAGAGATTGATTGGCGCAACCAGCTGTGAAATTGTTCACGGCACCGTGGAACACTTCTGGCCACTCAACCTACCAAAAAAAAATCAATGAAAAAACGCGACTGCTTTGGATGAGTCTGAGTCAGCACTAGAGGGCTGGAAATGAATGGTCTAGGTAGCTCAGCCGGACGAATCATCAGTCTTGAATACCATCAAATTATTGACTGATAGTTAACCTAGGTGGACGGGGGACATTTTGGCATACTATCTCATTTTATATTCCATTGCCACTCATGTTTCGACGAGGAGAGGATTTCGCAAAAAAGAATTCCAGTTTTCAAGAAAAATAAAATAACGAATGAAGACTATAACCCTGTTATTACTCCAGCATGATGAGTGAGCAACTGTCGATGGAATTAGCCGAATAATGTCAATTAATATTTTAATGGGGGGTTAGAGCAAGTTTTCACCGTCTCGTTCCAACCGAAGATTAATTAAGGTAAATCGATCATATTGGAAGAAGAGGAGATCTGAAATGTTTAGGACTGGTGTCGGGGTGCATACTAATGGCCCGACTTGAACCGGACCTCGTGAGAAATTTCTTATACTTTAATAGATCATCGAGGAGCTACTTGTTAATAGGTTATTATTAAATCCAACCGAGATTGTTTCATGGACCCCTAGAGTTCTCTTTGGGAAATTTAATTCGTTGTTGAGTCACGGTCCTGCGCACCCGACTCTTGTTTTCCTATTACGATTATTCTACGAGCTGAGTGGTTCTAAACCAAGCAGTGCCTTTTTGGGAATGAATAAGTTATTATGCCTCTGCCAAGGTCATTTAAAAGCGACGGCAACAGGAAATTAAGAAATGCAGAACATAAATTAGAAGTTCAGAGTGGAAGTCGGCATTTCTGAAAATTTAAGTCGAATACGTTCCCGCTGCTGCTTATCTACTGCTTCGAAAATGAACGTGTTATTAAACAGTTGGGAATACTGACGTATATACATTACAAAATTTGGTGCGAGAATTGCCGAGTCGTTTCTTCTTGTTTTCCTCCCATTCCCATATTATCCAATTCCTGAAACTTCTGTATATAATATATAGCAATGGGGAACTTGCAAGGTTATTTTCTTATTTCCTAATTTGAAAGATCGTAATGAGGGCTTTCGAAAAAGGTGCTACATGAGGGGTATTTGACGATTGAAAGTTACCGAAAATGGGTCTTGTAATGTGAACCTAACTGACGACACCGACCCCCCGCCTGCCTGTGAGGGCCCCCCTTTTGCGGAACCTAAATGACGTCACGCGCACCCTTTCAACCCTGTTTCTGGGCAAATCAGCCATAATTTCAAGCTGAAAATTGGCACCAGCCAGTTCTTAGTCACTGACAACACTCCGGAACTAGTTGACAACGGTTTCTCAGTTCCTAAGGGACTGATTTTACTCAAATCCGGGTGGTTGGCTCCAAGACGATTGCGCAATTTGATTGTAAAACAACTAGATAGAAATATACATAATATTGTTTGTACAAAATTAGGTGCATGGTAACTAGATGGAATCAGTAATAGACAAAGCTCATACACGAACTTGAAATTTGTTGTCATAGGCATTGGTCTGGAACAATTTACCGATTTCGGTGAAATTTCCACCATCTGATTTAATATACGTCCATGATACAAAAACAAAACTGATGAAGCCCGCCGTAATTGGTAGATGTTTTTAAATAATTTCTCTTGCACACATCTTGATCTTTTATTCAACCTAACTTATTATTTCAGGTGTTTATTTTCGTCTTGATAAGAGATCTTTAACGTGAAGAGAAATGTTGCGAATATTCTTAATATTTAGGGCCCTATCAGGCAGTTTGAAAAAACCAAATGCCCATTCACTCGCGTGATAAATAGCCATGCCAACCAAATAACCTGCTACCTAGGCTGCGGATTTGTGTAATTTAATTATGGGCGTGCAGAGAGGAGGGGTGGCCTGACATGGAGGGGAAGAACGTAATGCGTTTTTGATGAGACCTCACACGGGTTTTGGCCTTGCGATAATTAGAATGGGCCGTTGGGGGGGAAGGAGATCGGTGGAAAAGAAGGAGCCGGCATCCGAGGAGGTAGCGGACAGGGGTAATTACGGCATATCTCACGTGGCCGAAGGCAGGAATCACCCCCTTCACGGCGGCAGGAACATCAGAAGGAGCATCCATGAGAGCATGTCAACCGTCCTAGTCATGCCTGCCGAGATGGTCTGAGCTTCCCGAAATCGGTTCGCGTTTTCTGGACTCCAGGGGCTATGAAGAAGATGAAAATGTAGAGCTGAAGAACGACTTGTTCCTCAAGTTCCATATTGTTGCGAGTGCCACTCGGACAAGTAGCTAAGAACTGCCATCACGAAGAAGTCTGCGCTTGGCATTCATACAAATTGAGTTAAGTTTGTTCTAAAAGCAATATCACCTTACCTGCCCAACGGTGTAAGCGTAACCATCATTATTGTATACACATCAGTCCAAAGTACAAGTTTAATGAATTTGTATGAAAATGTGCGAATAGTAACCCAGCCAAACGGTTACAAAAAAAACGGCCTCACATAGGCGAAAATCCCGTAGTCTGTTTCATCACCGTTCCTTATTTTTTTGAGGTGCTGAATAAGAATCTGGGGTTATCCAACAAAATCCTATTAGTCGTAATAAAATTGATAAAGGTATAAAGTCAGAGTATTTACAACGCATTCAACCTGCTATTAATTGGAAGAACGATTTTTGCAAAGGATGTAGGTAGTAGTTAGTTGAGTTTCGCGTGACATGTAACATGCGGAGTGGAGTTCTTTCATTAGGCAAAGCATTCTTTCATTAGCAAATTGTCGGTTTCTTCAGACAGGACCTCAACAAACATCAATTACTCAACAAAGATTTTCTTATTAACAATTCATTGTAGGTAGTGCTTTAAGGAAAATTTGTAGTGGTGTTTTGTGTACTCAGCGGTATTTTTGATTATACTCTAATGATCATAATAATTCAAATTATACCTTCCTTGGATCTGTTGAAGGCATCTACCTCGCAGAAAGTTGTTCAAGTTGGACGACGGAAAAACACAGTATGATTATTTGCGTCAACTAATCATGGACATTTTTTTTGTCACTGGTCAATATTGGCTTAGGGTATTTGTTTGGAACGTTGGTATTTGTTCTTCTAATTTAGATTAGTATACTTACCTACCTTACATGCATATATATATGGCCAGAAAACAATTGCTCGATCGGCTTCACCCTCAAACTTATGAAACTCTGGGTGAGTTCAGGTAGGCTATTTACTTTTCCGGATCATTATGAATGGCCTAAATGAAGTCTTCATTACCTCCGCAATAATTAAGAAAAATTTCCGGTAGCGATATGCATAGTTAGTAGATTAGAGTTGAGAAGATAGAAAAACTCAGATATGCTCTGGAGTTAAAGAGGTCATTTTCGAGGGTAAGAGAGTGTTGAGGGGTGGATGGGGGGGGGGGGGGGGGGGGGGGGGGGGGGGGGGGGGGGGGGGGGGTTCGGCGAGGTAGGAGGTGCTGAGCTCCTAATGATGAATTAAGCTGCTCGTAATCTCATTGGGGAGAAATTCAGATTTAATTTCTTCTCCGAGTACCCGTTGCTAATGCTTTTCAGTAGCCCTCTCACTTGAAGTGTGACCATCATAATCTCAGGATTCATCGAGTTTCTACTAGATTTTTCCGTCGGATAGTTGGTGTGTTAGTGTATCTACGTTATCGCAATCAACCAGTGGGGAATCGAAATTATCATCTCATTACATACCTACCTAATTATATGTACATGTTATTTACGTGATTACATCTCGGATTATGGATTTTTAATTGAAAACACATCATGATCACAATGTGTATTGGGAGTGGTCGCACAGTTAATTATCTCATGGAACAGGATTACCGAAAGGTTAAAAAAACACATTGCCATACTGCTGAGGCTGTCCTGTTCCTGTTGTTAATGTATTTTTGTTGGCCAATTTACATGAAGTTCTCAGGAGAACCAAAATTTGTCACATCTCAAGAGTTTTATACACATTCACGATTAAAAATACATTTAGAAAACCGACGGATCTGGTTACTTGTTTTTTCTACCAAGTTATGATGATTTTTTCACAAATGTTTTCAAAGCATTTATGATCTGATGATGCAAATTGAGAGTGAATCATACCTGAATACAAAAACTGAGAAACCGGAGTTCCAGGAAATGCACGTTTGCGCATGCGTACACGCTACTAGCTGTAAAACGGCGATGAAATTAATAGGGGACCGTCACGGGGCTAACCCGCACAATCCTTGAAAATTTCATCATATTCGGACCATAACTACATATAGTGTTGCCTTGAACAGTAGTGAGTAAACAATAATAATAGAATTTCACACAAAAACTCGGCGCTCCGCGCCTCGTTCCTACCTATCATACTGCCAAACTGAAAACTACAACCAACTTTGTTTGTTTACCCACGTACCAGGAATGAGTCAAACGTGGGCTACATGAGCTCCTCCCAAATTCTTCCAGCATGAAATTAAGAACTTCTTTCCTTGTTCTCCTCTGAAATCAATATTGAAATCTTCTCCAAGAAGATTGGAATCTCACGAAACTCAAAATTATCCATGTATCTATCAGTAGATTCAATGTAGAAGTCCTAACCCCAAAATATGCTTCAGAAGCCGCACAGCTGATTCGGGCCAAATGCATCATCAAGTAAAAGTCCTAAGAAGGATGCATACTAAATTATAGCTCCCCAGACTGAAAAGCTTAGAAATTAGCTTTATAGGCTACACAGCTGACTCGGGCCCCTTGTGTCATCAAGTACAAGTCTTAAGGAGGCTACATACCAAATTTTAGCTTCATAGAGTGAATAGCATAGAAATTACCTTTGTGAGGCGCTTAGCTGATTCGCGTCCTATGCATCGTCAAGTAAAAGTCTTAAAGAGGCCACATACATTGTAGCTTCATAGAGTGAATAGCCTGGAAATTTGCTTTAGGAGCCGCTCAGCTGATTATGGCCTTATACATCATCAAGCGCAAGTCCTAAGCAGGCCACATACTACATTCCAGCTTCATAGAGTGAATAGCCTAGAAATTGGCTTTGGAAGCCCCTCAGCTGATTCGGGCCCTATACATCATCAAGTACAAGTCCCAAGGAGGCTACATACCAAATTATAGCTTCGTAGACTGAAGAGCTTAGAAATGATAAACAAGCGCTACTTTGGGGTCGCATTTTCGTTTTTCAAGTTCGTAACGTTTTCTGGTAGTTAGCTCATGGCTGAAGCATGTTCCATGCACACAAAAAAAACCTCTCCGATCTGAGTTGCCTACTCTTGATTGAGTTGATTACCAAAATATCGTTTCTTTAGGGTTGATGAATAATATAATAAGAAATTATAAATCACTTTCGAATTGCAAATTATAATTCGACATACCAACCTTCTTAATATATACTGTGAACGAACTCTGTCCACACTCATTTGCATACTTAATGAAAAAGAAGCTGTGCGAACTTGAAGCTATTATACGGACAATCATTAGCAAGACGTACACCTACGTATTAGTATACTCGTTTTAATTACCTATGAAAATGTCTCGTTAGCAGCAATTTATATTATTTTATTCATATATTGAAAGTAGTTTGTTTGCAGTCAACGTGCATAGTAAATTAGAAGAGTGATTTATCTCTTTTCATAATATGTTGAACATAATTGAAATGGCTGAGGATTTGTATATTCAATGCATTTTATGATCAACCAGCAATTATTCGTCTATCGTCTTGAATCAAGGGTAGCGATCAAGGGTAGTGAAAAGACTCTTGCACTTTCCAAAAACCTCTCCAACCTTTTTGTGGATCTCCACAGAATTGTTGTTTAATTTTATTAGGTTACTACTAGAACATTTCAGAATCTAACTGTTGGTTTGAAATAATGTTATAGTAGTTCTCTCTGAAATATTGGTTTGGTAATTTTGATGTGTCAGTCCATGGGCTGCGTCCTCTCTACCGAATCGTATCTCAGGATATCTTGACTCTTGGGGACATTTCCTCTTCAATCTTCGTTGACCCTGAGCTTCCTTTCGGTTGATTACCAACCTTGGTCCCTCCTGTGTATACCTAGGTACCTATAATACAAAAAATGCAGTTCGTGTCATCTTCAAGTTGTTCATGAAAAAGTTTAACTCAGGCGCTTCCTAGCGGTCCGTATTAATACCTACTTTCTTGTAATTCGTCCACGGTCTCACTCATGCCTTTCACGCGGAACCTATTCTTATTAATCGCTTCGAAAAGAATTTACATTCAATTATAAACTTGTTTTTAAATTAAAACTCGTTAATGGGTCCTCAAGGGGGTCGAATATTCAATTCGATTAAATGAATCGGAGACTTTTAAATTGACATCGTTGTAAAATTAAATTAGGTTCCTCGAAACCGTTCCAGCCACTATCCGCCTCCCTCATTCTCGCCCTTGTAATTACCAGAATAAACACAAACGCCGGATCGTTTCCAACTTGCCGAAACCGGATCGCGGGAGTGGCGGAGAGGGCAGTGATCGACAATCTTGGTTACTGCTGACTTGAGAAAGTAGTCATCGACGATTGTTTGCCATACCCTGGTAATCTCATTGGACCAGTACGTATATTATATTTCGATGGATTTTCAGCAAAATATTATATTAATATGTTTATTATGATAATAATATATTCATCATCATGACCTGGCAAAACAAAATTTGATAAACCTTTGGACTGATGAAGACAGTAGAATGTCTAGTATTCTACAGTGTATTTACTTGAGACATTCGGAGCTGGCAAATAATTATGGCTACCCATTGGCACGTACGTTGAATAGGTACAATCGACGTGTTACATAATGCACTACATAAGTATTTTATTTCATAATTTACTTTCTGATATGTACAACTTATTCTAACATTTGTGTAACTCTTAATACAAAATAGATCTTAGGTAACATGGTCGAATACCCAGCTGTGTGCAGGGGCGGGCACAGACTACCTTTTTTTTATTTGGGGAGGGGAGGGGGGGGGGGGGGGGGGGGGGGGGGGGGCATACTGAAGACTAGTTTTGGGTCCGAAAAACATTTTCTGGAGGGGTTTGGTGGTCACTAAAAACTAGGATCAAATTGACTGAGAATAAGGGGTTTGGGACTAGTTTTAGGCTGCGAGTGGTTAGGTAGTAGGGAGCATGTTTTTATCAAATGCAAAATATAACGCTTGGGATGTTAACTGAACAGAAAATGAAAGGATTTACGTATAACATTCACTTGTAAAAGATTTAAATTTCAGAAATTACCACCCAAAAATCTAATTTAAAAATACCTATAATAACATAAGTACATTTTAATAATGTATGAGTTGTACTGTAACCCCTGGTTTAAGGCAACACAATAATTCCTAAGCAGGTAGGTATAACTTTGGATGTAGTTACCATCTTGGTGAAAATAATACAACTAATAATATTGTAAGTAACTTATTTCCGCATATGGGCAGTTACCATGATTTATAGTCTTATTTTACCTCAAGTTTATGAATGGAGATAAGTCGGCGGAAATAGCATCTAATCTAGGAAAATATTGGCTCCCTAATTTTTTTGAATTAGGTAGGTATCTAGGTGAATTCATTTACAAGTGAACGTTTTAAGCGAGGTCAAATTGAAACAATCAAAATAAATAAGGAAAGCTTATAATACGAATTGACATTTCGACTGATCTGGGCACTAACTGATATATTTTCACGAGAGCCCATGTTAAGCGCGGGTTGTTGTCTAGTACCTAATGGATAAACCAACAGTACTTAATAAACTGTAATACCGACCATCTTTATCTTTTCATGGATTGTTCCCAACTCCGGATTTAATAGCGACTCTCAAATATTTCCTCAACCTTCACAACCGTTAGGTTATATTAATCATTTAAAGAAAAAACTTACCAGTAGGCGGATCCTTCCAGTATAATTTATGTTATTTATATCAGCGTAATGATCTGGTTACGATTTCTTCAGGATCGTTTGATTTTGTTCCAACCAATAAGTAATTAACCTTCTAACGGGGAGTAGCATTGATTCGCAGTCAGTGACCATTAAATCAATTTAATTTCAAGTGAACTCCGATATTTTGTTGGGTGGTTTCTAACCATAAAATGGGAATAATAACAGGCAAGTCGTAAAATTAAGAGGGAAGATTGAACAGCAACGAGTGCTTTGAAATGAAATCTCAACTATGGAATGAAATGTTATAGTAATTATAACTTTGCAAGCAGTTATTTGTTTTAATTGGTCCATGAAACTTGAGACATAT
>JAEMON010000003.1:25551262-25561284 GCA_030264115.1 Lygus lineolaris | reverse complement strand
AGTGAATCTGTAGGGAGTTTTCATCGGAAAACTGAAGCTAATTCCTGAAAAATCTTTTTTCGAGTTGACGCGTTCTTTCATTACAGAGCAGAATAGCTGTGGTTGTTACGAGTTCAATTACCTACTATATTGTCGACTTTATTGTAATAAATAATCGTGAATTGCATCTTCATCTTGTCCGCCGACCTCACCCGAGTCCGAAACGACATAAATCTGGCGAAACTATTGTATTTCCTCCAATTACTCTTCGTTCTCAAAACAATTATATAACCCTTCTCCCCTGCTGTATCACGTTCACCCGAGCACGAAATACATTAAAAGAATTAATACGGGGAGCGCGTGGGTGTTGCTGTAGTAGATATTAAAACATTAAACGATCTCTGAGATACGCTATTAGACTGCTCCGTTCCACGGGACCCGAAAACGATTTTTCCCATCTCCTTCTCGGTTATTAATTTAATATATTAAGTTTGAGGAGAAGATGGGCGTTGCCGGACCGGAGCTGTTGTAAAGCGGTTGTAACTTGTTTAGATTAATCAGGAAGGGTATAGAGAGAGAAAAAAATCCTCTGCACCCCCCACCCAACCCGTCCCGTCGTAAAGAATCTACGAGGGTTTCCTATAAGAGTTGGAAACGTGGTTTTGAAGTAGGAGCAAATTAACAAGCTACCGTCGCACTGATCAATCAACTGATAGGTCCTTAACTAACCAATCAATCATACCTAGTTATTGATACTTAAGCCCCGTTCGCCACCTTCCTCACAAAAGACCCGCTACAACATCCGCCTTGCCTCCCGCCTCCGTCTTTTGTTATTAAACCCCTTTTGTTGGCCTTCCAAAGACGCTCGTTATCTTCGAAAGAGGTTTATACCTTTTTCGTGAAAGTCAACGAGATTTTTACGCTCATGGTAGCCGTGTAATCATACACGATATTCGTGTGCCCAACATAATCACTCTGACGGTACGGTCTAACTATAGGTAGTAAGTCTAACTAATGTAATAGTATCATAACCATAATAATAATTACACAATTCACTCATTAAATTTAGTTGGTGGTTAAGGGTTTACGCCCAGAGCTGGATTCCGTAAGTCAATCGTAAACGAACGAAACATCCATATCAGACATTTTTACTACATTCATACATCATATTATAGGTACGTCTCCTTTCTTCACTGAATTTGTATTAACTTTTTTCTAGCTATACGGGTATCAAGTATCTCGCACTATTCATAAGGGTTTCCCCTTGCTGGATTCTAATCTTTAATGAATAACCTAATAATTCCATCTTGATAGCTATTCACGTCTTGGGGGGGGGGTATTGGAAGAAAACAGGAAATTTAGGTAAAATCAGGGAAGAGTCGGGAATGGGATGATACTGTTTTAGCGTGTCATTGTTTTACAAGTTGCAGGTAGGTACCTACTACATTCATAGCACAATGGTGTCATATTCGCGAATTCGGACTCGTTATTCCAAGTTCCTTTGGGGATCTATCTACCAAACAGTTATACAACTGCGCGTGATGAAACGAAATTTGATTCGACATTCCTAGCTGATATAAGTTGCGGTATAGGCTTGGCCCGTGTTGCAAATAATGATCATTAGTTTCACATTCATACAAGAGAATATCTAGCAGGGGTTGTAACTGAATTCCGCACATGGTGACATTCCTGGATAGACCATCTTACTGGACACATGCAGCAGTCACATTGTAGAAGCCGTTCTTGTCCTTGTGGGGATTGTTAAAGATTATGTTGTAGGTATTAGTTTCCATTTTCATGGGGTTTCTGTCCGGTCGGTTTGGTCCGGGATTTACCAGCATTACATTTAAAAATCTATTACAGCAGTGGTTCTCAACTTTTCCTCGGTCATGCACCCCCCCCCCCCCCCCCCCCCCCCTCAGCACCATGAGCATTTTTCGAGCCCCCCTCTAGGGCCTAGGCGATCCGCTGTGAATATAATCGCCCTATGGTACCTACCTACCGTGCGCAAATTTTGAAGTTGGATCTTTACATAATGAATCAAAGGGTCAGAGAAGTACAGCGATTCTGATTCATGTTGCAATTCGCTTTCAACAGGAGTCAATAACACGAAAGTGAAAACCCTAAATTTTGGGAGCATGATTGGAAACTCGATTGAAAAAACTGATGTTAACCTCCGTGATTAAGGCTACTAAAGGGGAAATTGGTTGTACCAGAATATCTGGGTATTGAACTCAGCTGTCACCTAGGTCTCGTGACGCCTGACTGTTCATATCTGCTGATCCTATGTTATTATTGTTTTCTGCTAAGAATATTTTAAGACAGTATCGCGCCCCCAGGTTGAGAACCACTGAATTACAGGAACAAAAATGCTATTGAGCTGAGCACATTCATGTGGCTGTGTTCAGGAGCTCCAAGAAACCAAGAAGAACGAGACCCAACTTCTCGAACGCCGCTGGATTCAGGTTTGTGTGCGTTAGCGGAAATGTTCAAGAGTGGCTAGCCAACACAGTAAAGTGGCAGTAGAGTGGTGAAAACTAACATTGTGTGAACTTTTATGCGTTTAAAAGTGGATGGTTTTCCGGAATAAATCATACTTTTTTGTGTGTAATTATTTTATAAGAAATTTGTATTGTGTTTCTCATTGAATCAGACGTCTTACTTTATATTGAAACAATAGGAAATTCATCTACTGGTCCGCTTAAAGTGAAGTGATTTCGCTGTTACAGATTCTTGCAGCAGTAGCCCTGTGGCAGAATGCGACCCGGAACCAGCGGACAGGACGATGATGGATGGTGGAATGATGGTTGTTGGTGGCGCAGGTCGGGAAAGTCCGGGGGGGAGCGACCTGGAGGATTCCGCCCCAAAGAGGAAGCAGAGGAGGTACCGCACCACATTCACGTCGTTCCAACTGGAAGAACTGGAAAAAGCCTTCTCCAGGACGCATTATCCAGACGTTTTTACCAGGTGAGAACCAAGTACCTGTCATGGCTGCTTCACTATTCCATATTTGGTTCAGCTGAGTAGCTGAAGATGATGCCACTCAATCAATGCTATTTCTAATGCCTAAGAAGCTCCACCTATTCTTTTCATAAAAAATAGAACGTCCCCTATCATCCTATTTGACATTATTTAGAGCACAACCTCCAAAGATTCATAAACGTCCTCCAAGAGAGTGTGGCACGTGGCTCCCTTGTACTCAATGGCCTGGACAAGAATAAGTTATAGAAGCGTTGATATTTTTCTAAACTGACAAACATACGTATATATCGAGAAATTTTTCCTCATTCTGTTGTCGTTTTCCACGTGTTTGCATCCGATTGAGATGCAATTCATATGATAGGGGATCATCCAGAGGTCAGTACCCGGCTAGATCTACCCTCCAAGTTCCTAGCCCCTTAATCCCTCCGGATCTTTACCTACATACTACTTAGTGATAAATTGATGTTTTGAGGATTTTACGTTTGCGCATGAGCAGACTCTGCTATTGATCCTGAAGAAAGTCTAGGGCCCAATCGCACATTCCCGGACAATTTAATCGGAATCGGATGAAAATCTGTGGAACTGATGCTTGACACACGATCACACATCCAGACAGACATGTAACCAACTTTGTTCCGAAACGTGAAATGCGATTGGAAATTGTTAATTTTGGAGGGAACAAAATTATCACGTCAAGAAAATGCCCCAAGAGACTCATTTATGTTCATTAAGTGTGCGTGTACTGCACTACTGACAATATTTTTCAGACAGGGACAAGGACTAAGGGGTAGTATGTACTTATTAAATGAACCTATTTTTCTCATTCGAAGCAAAACCCTCTTCAAAGTTTCTTCTATTATGGGCTCAGCATTAGTCGTGTGACTTTGCAGACTTATTACATTTTTTTAATAATATTTTTTTAAATATCACCAGAATGGTGCTCTCACCCACTTCTGCATCCAAGTAGGAATATAATTTGTAGTCATAATTTTCGCTAGGGCCCGTGAGGATTTTTCTCATCATCCACTGGAGCAATGGAACCCCTAATATTTCCTCAGTAATTAACCTGTTACCATTCCCAAGGCTATTTAAGTGCCACGTCACTACTTCTTAGTTCCTCTGGCTATCTTGTTTTCTTTATGAAGACGAAGATGAGTTCGACCATTGTTTCAGGACCACTTCCTTGCTCTTGATTTGAAATATTTTTTTTGTTTTCCTAGCACATTTTTGGTTAAAAGTACAAATTTGATTAAATACAGTGCAAAGTAGATTTTGTACCTAAGTACGAGTAGATGTAGTAAGTTAGATGAAATACTTACATACCAGAATACACACACTTGGGTTCGCAAAAAATATAGGTAACTCATTGCCATATTTCAAAATGTTAAAATTCTTCAAACTCATCCCATCAGAGACTTGTACATATCAGAAGTTGTGTCTGAGGTAGTTCCTGGTTACCCAGATCCGCCCACTATACCTACACTTGGGTCCAAGGATCCAGTTTTAGTGGTCATCTTGTTCCATCACCTTCCCTGTTGGATTTATAACGTTGTTAAGACGTTCGATAGGGGATACCCACATAAATTCCGCTCCAGCTTGCACTCGGTAGGTAGTAAAAATACAGAGTGTGACACCTCTTCTCCCGCCTCAGGAAAGTTTTAATTGCGTCAATAAATGGCAATTAATCCGGCACGACCCAATAATGCCCTAATGCCACAAAACTTCTGGAATGGAACATAGAACATTATTATTCACTAAACTAGACATCAGACCTCAATAAACGTCTTGTTTACCGGTTTCAGTTTGTAAGGCCACAATCTATCGCATACGTGGCTGGATGGATTGGAGACCAGAGATAGGTAACAATACATAACCAGTATAACAATAAAGTTGTTCGGTTATAAGATAAGTATTGTTATACAATTGTTGTTCAGCTAACCTATTGTTGTTTCCCCGTTAGGGACTTTTCTATTGGTTACGTTTTGGAAACTAAACATTTTCTGAGCAAAACTTCAAGAAATTGTTCACATTTTGTTTGACCATGTTTGTCCTGTTTACACGACTGTTTGATCTTCAAGAGGGTGACATATCACGAGACAATAAACAAATGTGATCTAATAGGCTAATAAACGGAGAGGAGGGATATGACGCCGGCGTCACTCTGGAAGACTCCTGGCACCCCGAAGATTGGACATGTGACAAGGCCCTAATGGCCAATGATTGATGTCCGCCTCCGCGAGCTATTGTGATCCCCGACTAATGAACAACAGCTTCTACAGTGGCCTCGCGGCTTTTGTTGAAGAACAAGACACTTCATTTGTACCGATCCTGATGTGGCATTTTGTAACTGCACATGTATAACAGAAAGGCGATGTGAAAATGGAGCTATCCTCGGACCCAGAAACCGCAGCGACATTCCCAACAACTGCTGGTTGCTCAATTGTCGTCTGTAAACTACAACGGACTCATTAGGCCAAACGTTTTGACATAATAAACTATAAACAACTCATCTCGTTACATAACTCCAAACTTGAAAATAATTGTGATAATAATCGAAGGAACAAAGATTAACAATAATTCCACTGATGGGAAACAAACCCACCTTAAATTACTCGTGTGTCTGCCTGTCTACAAATCCTTATCGCACGCATTTAACTTCCACAATTTTCAACCGATGTAATTTCAAGGGATCGTGTGGTTAGGCCTTAGATGGTTCTCTATAAATTTCGTCGGTGTTGGGGCCGATACCAACCCCTCCGTATTCGCCATCTTTGGCTCTAGTAAGTTACACATGTCTATGAATAGTTTCAGTATAATAAAGGTCATCATCGTCATCAAACCAGTTATTGCAAGTGCTCATGGTCGTGCAAGTGCAAGGTACATTGCGATCCATCACCCTAAATTCGGACGGAAGTTACTGACTGAATGATGCCTCACATCCATTTTATTGGAATTGGACCACTCATGCATTATAGAGTTATTATGCATAACTTTTTCAGTCCTTTGTACGATTCCGCTTAAATTTGGACGGTACTATTTATACATTTCGCTGGTTCCACACGATTACGTTAGGGAAACAAACACGAGAGAGCTACCTCTATGCCACGACCATTATCAGACTCGTTTTCTCCCAAAAACCGGTAGAAGATGTGAATCCATAATATACTGGTATCTAAGTATCCAAATAAATGGATGCGTTCGCCACAACAACGTTGATGGTAAGTTGTCGATGACGTTATTGGTATTTTTCTGATAGTCAATTTACCAAACTTAACACCTCAATAAACTGGCATTTCTTGACAGTCAACGGTACTTATTCAATCAAAATTTCTAAGGAAGCCCATTTTCACGATGAAGGAAGAGGGTGTACGACTTCTAGTATAGCCTATAACCTGGCCAGGAATTTACCAATGATTTTTGTTTTTAAGCCTCATGAAACTCGGTCATCATGAACCTTTTGAGTCACAAATCATTATGGACAAACAAACAAACAGAAGTAATATTAAGTAAAATAGTTGAGTAATATTTATATAAATATAGATTGTACCGTGTAGGTACAACACTTGGATGCCTTGATATCCGATCTCATTTACGTTACAATTTTCTTCTATATAATAATGTTCAATACGTATGTATACGTTAGATACGAGTAAACCTGTTCTTGAGTGCTACTTCTAAAAACATTATGTTTCACAATCCCCATTTGCATGTGAATGAATTCTAATGACAGAACAATCGTTTAGAGTTCCAAGATACTGAAAGGAACGTTACTGTAATTCACTCCACGAGTAAGTTGCCTTCTATCTGGGACCACCCATTGGCGACCCTCCATCTCGGCGCCCCACTGGGTCCCGAACTGACATCATTAACGACTCACACTTGAGACAAGTGCTTCTAAACGTTAATTTCCCTGATAGTTTTACTTTTTCGCTGAACCAAAAGAAGGGAAGTCTTTTATTTCATGACAGGAGTCAAGTATTCCATTTTCATCGCAATTCTTATCCAAATGTTTTTATCCGCATGTAAAAACATACTATCCCCCTATTAGCTGTAGCCGAATTCGTATTGGGTTACGGGCAGGGCCACGATTGGTCCGAGTTTGCTCAATCTGCTCAATCAGTGTGGGGAAGCTCAGGCCCAGCCCCTTCATAGCCGCTGTGTTACGGCTGTAGGTACTTGGATTTTAGCGTCAATGCCTTTTTTCCTCACTAACGAATGCCATATGGTTTGCAGGGAGGAGCTAGCGATGAAGATTGGTCTAACAGAAGCCAGGATACAGGTAAGCGCCTAAAAGAAGTTTCGTAACTTATCATACGCACCCTATTGGTGATTACGGTGATGTGATCTTTACTTCGCTATGAATGACCAATCAGCTATTTTTCACTAATTCCGCTTGTTGTAGTCAATCTTTTTTAACCCCACCTGTGAATCACGATAAATGTGTTCGAGGACTTAGATTGATGCCTATAACATTTCGTTAGGCATCGAAAGGCAAGTTATTTCACAACATTGTTTGGGGTCCTTGGATGTTGTTTATGAACATAGGTTTCGTCGATGTTTTTAGTTTATTGAAAAGAACCGCGGCATTACTTGAGGTACCTATCTAGCTACCTCTTCATGAAAAACTAGTACTAATCAGAGATAAAATTATTGCAATACTTTCCTTCCACCTTTCTGGTGGGCTGAGGAAAGTAAAAAAAAAAACAAAAAACATTTAAATGGGATTGTAGATATAGTACTAGTTTGAATATTGCGTTCCACCGATGGTTGCCCTTTTTGCAAGTTTCACCACTTAACTCGCAATAAGTGCCTACCCGCTGTCCAAGTGTCCAGTTCAAGCTCTACATACATTTTTCTGTATGCAATACATAACAACAGTACAGGTATCAGGATAAGCTCAGATCGCAGAGCGTTCAGATTTAGTGAAGTTTGGTGTTCAGATCCAGGCACTGACACCCGTTAGTCGTTTGAAAGTGCTCTACAGAATGCTAGGTCTTTTCAACTTTTCTTTGTCAATCAGTACCTTCCAAGGTTTCCGAATGCCATTCGAGACTGAATCCAGCGGACCAGATACTTTCATGGATGTCGGTTACGTTTGCAATTAAGGCAATTAGAGTCAATCGGCCTTCATTAAAAGGGTAAATTCTCCTTGTTCATTCCTAGGTACTAAGTCGTTGAAAAATCTGTTCGCAATGCCGCCCCTTCCTCTTAGAGTTTAATTCCCGAAACGATTTAGGGAACCACCATGCTTCCCTGGCCTCTAAAACGACTGCTTTTCAGGTCAAATTATTTATTATTGCTCCTTCCAAGCCGGCGTAGTTCGGTAGCGCCATGATCATTAGAGACGTTTTTGTTGAGTTGGAGGCATTCCGAATTGCAGGTGGCTCGACCCTGTGGGTCCTCAGCAATTGACTTGGGGTTATTACTTTTTGTTAACCTCTATTTAATAACTCTGGGGGAGAAGCAGAGCCTCGTTATAACTGCACGAATTCTGTCTGGTTCAAACTAGGGAATTTTTGGTTCCTGCATGCATTGGTTTGCATTCCCTGCTACTTTAACTGTGGTCAATTTTTATAAAAATTACACAAGTATATTTATAATCAATTAATTTCTCACTACTTACAAGTATAGCGACGATCGCTCACTCTCAATTTCTTGCTTTCTTATGCATCTGAGCAAACCTCCTTTCTTCTTGTGTTCTCGGAAAGTTCTCATATATTAACGGAACGACTTAGGTAGTTCAACTTAGTTCACATTGCAAAGTACCTACACAGTACACCATAGATTACTAAACTAAGGACTTTTTCGATAAACCTCATAAACTTGGTTGTAATGAGCGATGTTCATGGTTATTTCTCATTCATCCCAATGACAGATATCTGTGACAACTTTTCAAAAACGTGCAATATGAGGGGAATCCGATGGACGGGAAATGGTCATAAATCGTCAACTAATGACGTCCCTCTCGCCTGGTGAAGAGCCTCAGCACCGCTTCTTGTGACGCCATAGGGCTCTTTCTAGCTTTCGTTTTTTTCACTCAAACATCCACAAAATTTAGTGCTGATTGGTTCCTAGAGGTTTTTGAGGACGCTGAATCTGAGTTTGAGGTCAAAACCGAGTATTTAGAGCTATTTCTATGGTTATTAAACCGGGCCTGGTGACAACATACGTTACAAATCCATTGAGTAGCTATTCACATCCTGACTGATTTATGACCATTAGCAGGACTAATTGTTGAACCGCTGGAGAGGGTAGAGAAGGAAGGAATCTGATTTCCGACTCTACAAGTCGAGACCAGAAGAGGTTGGGTTCGGCGTGGAGCAATATCATAATGAATATTGATGACCATTTGATGTCCATCAATCATCGGCTAATAGAAAAGGGAAGACGATCATGAAGTAGGAGGATGAAGAGTATAGTCAATCAATCTACCCATGTAACTACTATACCACAATATTGTTGCATTGCTACCTGTTCTCATCAATAACTGCCTACTGTGAACGAGCATTTGCTTTCCAATTATTTGATTAGAGGAATACCTACTTTATATTATATTACTTCCGAGTCTACTGAAGGTAGCGGAAGCTATGTTTTCGTCGGAAATCGAAAAAAAAATGTCCACTCGCATTTTACGTTTCAGAGCTTCCTGAAAAAATTTGGGTCCGTGTCTGTCTGTCTGTGCATTTACTTATTACACCTATATAGTCCAGCGTTTTCATTCGATTTTGTTAATATTTTCAGAGACTATGCTGGTAGGGCCCCTTGAAATCAGATACGAATCTGGTCATGACTGTATCAACGGTACGCTCTACGCTCTACGCATGCGCTAATGTAAAATTCGTTCACGATTGTGTTGACAATGTCTAAACTGACAAACATCTACACAATGAGTTTTGAACTTACAGAATTTTCATTCAATTTTTATTTCAAATTTCTTGGATGTAAGGAAGCCATTTCCACCTGCTAGAGTATTTTTTAAATATAACAACTACATTACACCAAATCCGATTCCTATCTTATTTTTATACCTGCTTTATATCAAGCTACGAGAGGGAAATTAA
>JAEMON010000003.1:25363274-25375887 GCA_030264115.1 Lygus lineolaris | reverse complement strand
GGTAGGCTAGTAGGTACAACTAGGTAGGTTTAGCGTCACTTTTGCAATCACCCTCATTCCTTGACCAACATTTCGGGACGGGTTAAAGTTAGCCTACAGACTTTTTTTCCCCTAGGCGGAGGTCTTTGGCCGTTTACGTACTAAGCGAAAGTGGTTGGCAACAACACCCCATTTTCTTTGTTCGGTCTTAGCGCCTCCAAGCAAACGTGGTTGGCAAAAACTCCCTGTTATTGAAGATAATTAACCAAAACGGATCCGACGTACTGAGGTTTTGACGTACCTGTAGTAGAAGTGAGCAGTACAGTTATTGCAAACAATCTGGTATCCTGGAGTCAGACACTGACTGGATGTCGTCACATTCATGCAAGAATTGTTTCTGGCTCCACCGTTTCCCAAAACTTGAGCAGCTTTCTGTACGATGGAAAGTACTGCTTCTTTGGCTGTGCGGAAGAGGTCATCACCTGGTTTTTTCCGTTCTTTGTCTGATGAACCTAATAAAAAACAAGTTCTGTGAAAGAAATCGGCAAACATTCCGAAAATTATTACTGAGCTAAATGAGGCAACACAGGGCCAGATTTTGGGTGTTCGTGAAACGGGAATCTTGGCTGAACCTGGGTCGGGGCTCTTTAGCGCTCCTCAAGAAAATCACGTATTTGTTTAGTCGTTCCAAAATATCAAAAAGTTATTGAAAATTGCGATAAATTACCACTCAGCACAGTAGATACCTCTGGGATCAGAGGGATAATTCTAGGGAGAGGTGAGATCAAAAATCGGGGCTAAAGAGAGTCCTAGGCTTATATTTAGTTCTGAACTAAGTACTTTTGGGAGCTCAGCAAGGTACCAGAATTAAAAATTAGACCAGGGATAAGTCGAGCTGGACCTAGCCAGTCATTCCACAAGTCCAAGATTAAAATTAGTCGAGGACAAGAGGAGAAAATAGTCTTGGACCAAGCATAACCTGAGACTCAGGAAAGTATCTTTCTGTTGACCCCGGACTATCTCTTGAGTCCTGGATTAAGCGTTGACCCCGAACTCAGCAACCGCCCCTGAGGCGCAAGTCGGAAATTGCTCGTCATCCAGGGCCTGGGTTCGAGTCGCTTCTCAGCGAGAGGATGGGGAAGTTCAACTGAGTGTTGACTTGTGAATATTAATTGAGATGCCATGAAGGTTACCTACTCAACAAAATCAATATTATTTATTAATTTATTCTTACGTTATACAGTATCATTTTTAGGCTCGGCCGTCTGAGAGTCGGCGAGGCCTTGTGTTTTCGTTTTCTTCTCCTACTGTTTCCCACAGTGATAAAAAATCACTATCTCATTAACTTAAACTGAGCCAATAGCTAATGCTATTCTCCAAGCCTCCTACAAAAATAGATCAAAACATTTTAACCACGTGTCGTTTGATGACCGAAAATTACTAGAAAACCTAGAACCCCACAACTATCCCTACTACTACTGAACAACTGAGGTTTAATAAAAAGGGCGGGATTTTTTCATTCTCATTCTCATTTTTTCATTTTTCATTTTCAGGGAGAATATTTTAGAGTCAAAGTCAGGTAAAGTGGAGAGGATAAATGATAAATTCAGCCAATTGAAGATATCAGCTTCACTAATAGCTGGATGATCCTCTGTATTGATTAGAACATAACTACACTTATCAAAGCACTGACTAGTTGGGAAGCCCCATCGTCTCACTATTATACTAAAGTCAGGGCTGGAGAAAGTGGATGAGAAACACAGAAACATGTTCCTACAAAAATAAACTCATTTAGACACCAACAATAGGGAAAAAGTTCCATTCGTGCAGCATGAGTTGGTGAGCGAATTTTCAAAGAATGGTTTTAATCGATTTGGCGGGTGATTATTATAGGAAATTTCACACTGATTCCGAATATACCACTCACGACGTGTGTTCCTGTGTTTAAGATGGTAATTCACACCAAAACCCTAAAAAAACACGTTTTTTTAAAGCGATTTTTGGATCTAAATTTTCAAAATTTGACCCCTTGGAGTAGGTACTCCAAAAATTGTGGCCAACGAACTCATCATTTCTTTTGATGTTATTGGCATTTTAACTTCTTTTGGATTTTTTATCTCGATTCCTTGGTCAGATATATACATACATATACATTTGAAAAAGTGTTACACTTCAGGAATCGTTTTAGAATGGTCTTAAACGGATTTCTATAAGGAAAATTCTCAAAAATTTGCGTTACTAAAATTTTGAAGCCATTGCAACAGCTTCATTTTCTTCGAAAATTCGCTAAAAGGGGGAAAAGAAAAAGAAAACAAAAATTATCACATTCAGACTAAAAAAATACAATTTTATGACAAGAACCTCCTCCCTTTTTTACGCATAAAATAATAATGATCATTAGGTAGAAAAGTTGCGAATTTTCGAAGGAAATGAAGCTATTGCAACAGGCCCAACATTTTTGTTACACAAATACCGGTATTAATGAGGTACAAATTCTTGATCGTGTTGAGTTTTGTCAGTTTAGAACCATATCAACGCGAGAACGTCTAGTTAAAATCTTTGAATACGAGGAAGCTATATGCCACACCACTTGGGCAGACTTTTATAATGTGGGTATGGCAGTTTTATCAGAAGATAAGTTGACACACAACACAACACTAAACACGTACGTACACAACATGCTGACAACGACAGCTGACAGCTCGAAAGAGAGCCTTATAGTCCCAGTCAAACGTCTAGTAAATATTAATGATGATAAACTGAGAATAGAAAAATAATAGGTAGGTACCTACCATTCAGCGGATCCATAACTTTCGATACAGACTCGTCTTCTTCTTCAACAGCAGGCTTCGTCTGGAGACTTTCATCATCGGGATCATTATCAGTTGAATCATTGTCCAGAACCTGGAAATGGTTATCACGCGTCAAGATCCAAATTATTTTCTGAACATCCAGAGAAGAGTAGTTTCGGCAGAAAAAAACATTGAAAGGACTTCTTCTTGTCGCTCCAGTTGAATTTTATTAGTAGACTAGCATGTCTTCCTCGGAAGGGTCAAAGTCGGTGCTGGCATAGAATAATAATTATAACTTATTTACGTTCATTCTTCATGGCACGTGTACTGGGTGATTCTACAGAAATTCATGTTTTGTGCTTACTGATTGCTGCAGCCTTAGCAGATAATGGATTCTTAATAGGTATAATTTTTTTTTTTAATGTATTTTCGCTGGGGTCATTCCAAAATTTTGTCCCGTCAAAAGCGTTACCCAACAACCGATAATCAAAGTTGGTTGGGAGGTATTGATATAGGGTATTCTTGATCTTGTTGTTGTTTTTAAGTTTAGTAAAATATCAACACGATCGTGAAGTAAAAAAGACATTCATGTCACAATGTATCAGCGTGAAGCGTTGATACTCGTTTTTAAACATTATTGTTCTTAATTACTGTACATTGCTGTTGATCCATGCATGGATCGAGTCCGCATTATTATATTACGGACAATGTAAAAATTACTGTAGACCATAATACACGGGCTTAATATACTCGTAGGTAGACCATAAATTAAAGACCTAAAATTACTGGCTATTTATAGGAACCACAAAATTTGATGAACAAGGATCACAAATCAAATTTGTTAGTATATTATCTACCTCTAGTTCAGATGTGCCAAATGCCTTGAAGAGAGAAACCGGACAATAGTGTTCGGAACCGTAGTGACTGTGAAGCTCCACCTTCACGTACTTTGCGAAGTGAGCAAGTCTCGGGAGGGGGAAGCTCTGAACAGTCCTTTCATCCTTTGCTTGTACCGTAGCCACTTGGCTCCAATCCCTGGTGGGGTATCTGTCGCTCACCCAAATACTGAGGTCTTGCGGTGACGAAGAAAACAGTTCGAAATTGGCAATTTCAACCTGGAATCGATAGGGTACTTACATAAAAAAGAACCGTAATGGGGAGACCATGTACTAATCCTTTTATTAGGTTCACATTTCATACGATTAACGGGGAATAGATTGAGTTAGTGGGGATTAAAACTTAGTGGGGAAATGTGCAGTAGGTATGCGGTTAATCAGCCATTGTTTATTTATGGAATGCGGCCATGAAGTCATCAGTTGATATGAACATCTTTTAAAAACCTTTCATTAAAAAAAAAAAAAAAAAAAAAAAAAAACTTGGGAAACCCGAGTTATTTAATGAAAACTTTCTTTATGAGTTTAAAAGTACATAAAAACTCACTCTTTGCGGTTGAATTGATTCACACAGTTCAACGACGAACCAGATCTTGACGTTGCAGGGGTTGAGCATGTAGTCATCACGACTCGCAGATAAAACTGCTCCTGCGCTAACAGCTTCAGGGTTGGCAGCGACAACTTTGGCACCACAATCTGGAGATGCGTAGTTTTTCAGGCGAATTTTTGTAGTACCAACTGTATGGTTTTCCCCTGTGAAAGAATAATAATGTAGACTGTTCAAATATACATTTGTCAAAACGTGAAGAAAGTGTCGATCAGAACCATTTTAAGGAGGTGTTCGATAAATTGGGTATTCTGCCGATTGCAATACTTTCCTTTGCGCTTGGGCAGCGGAAAGTTACAATGAGCTGAAATCAAAGAGGCTCATTATGAAAAGTAAGCCAATGCCAAACATAAGGCCATTGAAGTGGGTAAAATCAGGAAACATAAATACCTTCCTGGCTTCTAAATTGAATTGAAAACGGAAGTGCATTCCCTATATTGTGAGAGAGGGACCTTGCCAAGGGTACAAGTCAATTTTGAGATTTTCCATAGCGAATTTACCAATCCAAATTATGAGATTGTCGAATAAAATAACGAACTTTTCAAATGAGATAGAGATCCGATTTCGATTAAATTTCCAGGATTAGTGCAGGTTTTGCCCTATTGGTGGTCCCGTATAAATTTCATTGTAATTCGATCAATAGCTAGCCACTGCACATGCTCCACATCCACGTGTTGTAAACCCTATCCCACGAGCTGATGCAGGCTTCATATGAATCAATCACTTCAAATTCAAAGTGATGAAGATCTCTGTCACATTTAAGTTATTTTTATCCACGGGAGGAAATTAATGCAAAGTTAATAGGCACCGTCTACCCTGCATGACCTTGTGATTCCACCTAACAAACTACTTTTAGCGAATTTTCGAAGAAAAGGAAGCAATTGCAATGGCTCCAAAATTTTTGTAATACGAATTTTTGAACTTTTTCTTCATGGAAATCCGTTTCAGACCATTCTAAAACGATTCCTGAAATTTAACATATATATATTTATATATATAATTGAAACGTTGGAAACAAATCGTCCTTATTTCTGACCGAACCTCGACAACCCCTAAGCATCGTTAATCATAACTGCTTCACACTATATTTATGTGTCATTCCAGACGATATCTGCCCGAGGGATCGAGATAAAAAATCCAAAAAATTTTAAAATGTCAATATGGCAATATATGTTCCGTATTGTGGTATATTCGGGATCCGCGTGAAATTTCCTATAAGAATTACCCACCAAATCGGTTAAAATTATTCTTTGAAAATTCGCTCATCAACTCATGCTGCATGAATGGGACTTTTTAACCTTATGTAGCAGCTGGTGATGCGAGTATCGTTGACTGATGAAGGTTCACAATCGTGTTTCAGTCATTTGTGTTCGAATGGGAAGGAACACAGGCGTGATCCGTCCCCTAAATGTCAAAGTTGCCAGTATGAACTTTTATTTTCGCCAACCAAAGTTTTGTTTTTCACGTACAAAACTTTTGTTTCCGGGTCTACCAATGTAGCTTGAATTTTAATAAAATAAGATCAATACTAGCCATTTACTTGAAAACAAAAGTTTTGTGGTATTCAAACACAATTTTCGCCCTTAATTGGTGCACTAAAATTGGGAAATACTACACCGTTAGAAAGCTGAGATCCTGAGGAAGTTCTGAGTGTCACCGCCAAGTGCGATTTGGGTATTTTCCGCTGAGCATTTGTTCGTGTTTTCTGAGAATCACTAAATAATGTCGATTTTCAAGCGGAAATTTCAGGCGGTGGTTTTTTTCAAACCACTTGAAAATTGTTCAAAGTACTTATTATTCTGAAAGTACGAGTAAAAATTTAACGAGGTTTGCAACGGTATCCAACAATTTTGTTGTTGGATCATACAAATATATGTTGTAGCCAGTTTTACGTCAGAAGACGTGATTTATAAAACAAAAACCTGAAAGTGCCCCAAAAAAAACCCAACGAAAATAGCTAAAAGGCACTTTTGATAAAAAATAACCCAATTAATCGATTCTCTCTTACAGAGCTGCTTTCAGGACACCCTGTTTACGAACGGATCTAAAACATAAGTACCTGATTTCTAATCAAAATAGAAATTTTTAATCACCTTTATTTTTTTCGACCTCAGCCATCTTTTTGTTGGCCCACTCGCTGAAGCTTGGAATGTCATCGTGATGCACGACCGAATCATTTTTGTGTAGCACGGGATCCTGAAACAAGTAAAGTATTTAGGTACTTCCAAACTGCCATACTACCACCTATATCCTATACGATATCCTAACCGTAATGGTTGTGGGTATGGCAGGGACGATATGGTTTTGTGCTACTGAAGAGCGTTAGGGGAAATAGATACAGTTATGTCGATCCGCCTGAGGAGAATGCAACGTAGTCTTGGCTTTCTTGACTTCAATTTACATATTTCAAGTAAATGCAGAAGGAGCCGTGTCACAAGTCCAGAAGAATGTGGGTAGCTCGTGGTTGTTCTGCCTATCGGATCAGCTCAATAAATAAATAATCTACAAAACCCCTTATACATCATCATGGTACTCAAGGGAACCCATACATTTTAGGAGAAGATAAAAATTATTTTCAGCATGAAATTTTCAAAAATTCCAGTAAGTATTGCTCAATATCAAAACAAGCATCTGGGCTATCTTGGTTGCAAGTGGGCTTATTGAAAAATTGACACCACCATTCGGTGTTCAGCGAGAAACAATGCCTCAAAAAATGAATAAAAATCAAAAAGTTTTTTCGCGAGTAACCTACATTTTTATTATTATACGAATAACAAATATCTGTAGGTATTTGTTGTTAAGTATACGTAACAATAATTGGGTTACCATTTGAACTTTTCATAAACGTCAGCGAGGTAGTTTGGCGTTTGCGGAATAAATGAGTGGGTCATGGTTGACGCCCTTTATAGTAAAAAATAACCTGTGTGAAATCAACCAAGTACACTAACCTGGGGAGGTTTTTGAACGAGTAAAGGCTCTTGCGGAATTTTCGGAGCGTCCGTAGCAATTGGGGGTGGTTCGACTTCATCATTATCGATTACTGTTGGTGTTTCTGGGAGGTGCGGAATTCCTGGTGAATAAAATAGGAGAGTTAAGTTGATATAGTAAGCAATATTTCACTATTGGTTAGATTTTCTTAGAAGTAGGATAGTTGGGTTGAGCAGAACGCAATACGTGAACCGGCCACCCAACTTCTCAACGGAGGTTACTCGTAGGTACCGTTTTACGTCAGGCGTGTTTGAGTAGTCAACTGCGTCCTGTACGTAGAGAAACTACGAATAGACAGCTTCTAGTCGTTTTCTAGTTCGTTTCTAGTCTCTTGAATCATAACCCACGTATTTAGAATAATTAGGCAGGTTGGTACCTACCTACTTATTCTCTTGGCATTCTCATTTCGTGAATGTCATCAGTAGACATTAAAAAAAGGAGAAGCGAATGACAATTTTGATGATGGTGTTTCGGATAATCTTGGTTTAAGAAATTCATTCTTGGTCTGCGCATGAGTAGGAATTTTCAACTTTTGACCTCAAATTCGGATTCGGCACCTTCAAAAACCCCTGCTTGCCAATTTTAAGCTCGAAATTCCGCCATGCTTGGCCACAAAACGGGTGAAAAGAACGCCTGTGACGGAGAAAATTCTAAACACAATACCTTTTTCGCTCATCAGGTACTCCTCATGATGCACCTTTTTGGAAAGCTCTCACTGAGACTATTCAATTGAAAAAGTAGAAAATAACCACGCTCAGGGGCCCGATGGGCACTAGAAAGAGCACATGAGTGGAACGATTAATGAGTCACACCCACATTATCGAGAAGACGTTAGAATGTTCTTCATGAAGGTGCCCAAATCAACACAAAATAAAAGTCAATGTCGCACGCAACAAAATAATTAGGTAACATATAATAAAGATTTAGTTCACATTATACATTGTAAAAGTACCTACTTCTAGAAGATACGGATTCACTTATAGTACCTACCTAATACTCCATTTCGCAATTAATTATCATGCATAGCTATCCTTCTCTTCATAATTTTACTAGTGAGAATGAGCAAGTTGTGGTTAAGTAGAGGAACACCTAATCAAAATGAGGTAGGTACCTACCTATATCTATTTACTATGAAGTAATACACTGAAATGAGGAGATATAAAAACATAATAACTTATTTGGCTTCCTCACTGCCGAAGTTAGAAAACCATTTTACCTATTCGTGCAAAAAATGAAACAAATTGCTGTCCTCCAACATTAAAATGTCCTACTTGCCTTTCACGTTTCAGAGCTTTCTGAACAATTTTGATTCCGTGTCTGTCTGTGGTTATTCCTTGTACCAGGCAAAACTGTATAAAGTTATGGTCCGATTTTTATGCAATTTTTTTAAATGAAATTGTTAGACCCTTAGAAGGGCCTAATTATAACATTTGAACCAATATTACTGCTCTCGGGACGATAATGATCCATTAGGCACAAGTTAAACTTCGGATATAGCGAGAAAACCGGAAGCAAATTAACAAGGAGCGTTGGCGTGAGCTGTTAACTCTGTGAGAACTAGAACTGAACAGCATAGCTTCTCTACTCAGTGAGGAAGCAAAAGTAGACAAAAATATCCCAGCTGGATGTGTCATTGAGTTCGCAGAACCAAATAGCTTCCCTACCTTCGGCAGTGAGGAACAAAAATATCCCAGGTGGATGTGTGTGTTAATGTTAAACAGATTTTCGCCACCTGTACTCACCGTCAGGGGGCGGAATAACAGCAGTTTCGTTTCTAGTGACAGCAGGAAGGCTGGCCAGCAGCACTGGATCCAACAGTGATTCTACTCCTGTGATGTTGTCTTCAGATAATCTAATAAATAATAAACAGAGATGGAAAGTCATAATGGAGCTTGGTGAGGTACAACCTAGTAGAAGTATATTATAATAATTATAATAAGTACCGGTTTCTTCACAAATAGGTGGTTTTGATAAACGCAGGGATTCCCAAGATGTTTCAAGCTGTGAAGTACAACACTATACAGTGCACATGTACCTAGGAAACGTAGGTATGTATTCGCATAATTCTATGCATGCTATGGGGGCTTTTTATTTAAGACAGCTCAGATCGAATTTGTGCAGTTAAGAAAGCTCTGATCGAATTGAGGACCTCAATATGGGGGGTCCGTTGGGTCGAAATACAGCATTTTCCACCTCAAGTTCGGCGCCCTTGAACTACCAATTTATTAGTGTTTTACGTTACCCATTCGATTAGGTATTCATAAAATTATTAGCTGCTAGCTTAATAGCTGCTTAATAGAAATAGGTAATTCAATGTAATAAGGAGACTTAATTAGGTACTTCAAATTTTGTAGTAAAAATATTTTGGCAATTTGTAAAATCAGCGCAACATTTCATACAGTTGTGTAAATAATTATTGTAGGTCAGGTATCCCCTTTTCGATGTAGGATCTGACTGCGCTTTTGGTCCTGTATTTCGATATCCATTTATCGTTCTACTAGTTCAAGGATCCATGGTAGGGCGGGTTTTTTTGGCTTCAAATTAACAGGTGTGCGTGTGTCACATACCTACAAGATTGTGAGATGGAAGGTGTGGCTTTTGGAACAGTAAGCTATAACTCTAATAGAAAGAAAATGCAACGGGAAATAATAAAAAGGTTCTGAGTGGAACCTGATAGGTATTGCCTACATGAAATATCATCCGGCGAAACAAAGAATGGCATAATAGAATCCTCTCGACAAGGCGAGATTTAAATATGCAAAGACAAGTGTAGGTAATCCAGAGATTTGCAACACGATGCGGCAATGTAATTGGAGATGACGGAGAAGCAGCTGACTAGGTAGGCTACTCAAATGAGAAAAACGAAGTTGTTGGAGCCTCAGTTGGATAGTATAGGTACATAACCTCTCTACTCTCGCAGAATTGTTTCCAAGACAAACTCTATATCATAGTGCGTAAATATGATGTTACGTTTGTACATAGATTAGGGAACCGTGAAATTACGGCGCAAAACATAAAAATAGCTTACCTTCCGAAGAGCACGTAAGACGCGGAAAGAAATACCATGTAGAGTACACACATTTGCCAGATAGCGGGGCTGTAGGGCCAAAGCTCTATTGACCTGTGACAGCCCCTGGATGGCATCATTTTAACGGAATTTACAAAATGTTAACTGTCTTTACACGATGAGTGACAAGGGAAAGTACTCTGTCGGCACGACCTGTTTTTCAAGAAAATACGTTGTATGCAACACCCCTCAATTCACCACGAAATCTAGGTACTTAATCCCTACTGTTTAGATTAGATCAATGATGGTCCGATAAACTTCAACTACCTAAAGAATGCACTTCAAAGAGGGGAGAAAATTATTGTAGGTAGGTATAATATGCGAAGCAGTTGGTGATCTAATAATAACTCCAGTAACCATTTGGATTCATTGAAATTTCAGAATTTATAGCCTGGGAGTTATCGACGATGTCGACGGCCATAATTGTGTCTTTAGTAATTTCAGGTGTCTTGAGACGAATCCTACCAATCTACCATTAGATAACAGTTTAATATAGCTAGCTAGGTATCTACAATAAACTCAGGTTGATAGGAGCTCGTCAACATAATGCCTTGGAAAATTGTGCTCGGTCAAAACTAGTTTTGACTGAATTCGGGTTTTGACTGCAACATAATAGGTACTACCTATAAACAAGATCATCGGTTTTTTGTTCGGTAGATTATATTTTTTATCAAATTATGTTTTACTAAATTTTATCAACGTATGTAGTGATTTTAGTCCTACGTACTGAGGACTAGGATTAATAATATGAGGAATAATATAGTGCGATATAATGTAGAGATCGGTAAGTCGAATGAACGTGGAGTAGAGCGAATTGGTGGGCCCTGGCATTAGGAAATGGAAAGCAGTTCAATCTGGTCAACCAGAGCCCCCTGACCTCTTCCTACTCTACTCTCGTCGCATTAGGTACGGAGCAGCAGCAGAGCCTTAAACTGTTGTAGTTTGACAAACTTGAACTAGCTAGTTCTGGTATTAAATCTAAAGGGTTAGTTCCGCTAGTGAATTTCATTAATTATGGACCATGGCAACTAAGGAAAGTACCGGACGGCGGCGGACGGACGGAGTTTAGCATGGAACATGCTCTAGCGTTGAGCTAGCTGCCCGTAAACGTTACGAAATTGTGTAACACAAATGCGACCCAACTGTCACAAAAAGAGCGGCTAAAGCCTTGCTCCAGGTTTCTTGAATTTTAGCCATAGACTCAAAGCAAAAGCATCCAGGGGTGCAGGGGGCTGGCCCTCTGCCGAGGCCCGATTTAAAAAAAAAAATTCGATTTTCTGATTGAACTTAATTTGAATTTGATACGTACGTTGAAACGCAAAACATCAAATTTTAAGAGGAGGGGTTATTGAAAGAAAATCGGTGATTGTGGAAATTCACATTTGTGCTTTTATACCAACGGTCCGAATGGTGTAATTTTAATAGAGGATTGTCTAGTATAGGGCCTATACCGCGAATCACTTAAAATTCCATCAAAATCGGATGAAAATTGTGGAAGTTATGGAGAGGAAAATTGTGGGAAGGATTAGCTGTCACACACATAAACTGACAAACACGGAACCAAATTTGAAGAAACATTGTGATGCCTGATGTCCACTTCGCGTTCGAGTCATGGAAACTAATACAATTATGTACCTACCGTTAAACCGTTAAATTAATCTATAGGATTCCCCAGCATATTGATAAGTACCATCATATTTGTTGGCGTACATATTTGATGGCGTTGGTAGTTGCGGAAGATATACTCCATGAAATAAAGTTTTATTGGTTGTGCATACATTAGGAAAGAGTACCTACTCTACGGCCATTTTCCTATTTCGCAGTTCGCTGCTATCGTGGAGTCTCTCAAAGTCGGATAGCGGCGATTTTCCCTGTTTTTTTATTAATTTTAATTTTCCTGATATATCCCTGAGTCTTCGACACGATGGTAATTTCTCAAAATTCTAGAAAAACGAGTTTTAAAATATATTTTTGATCCTTACATTTTAGAACTTGACCTTGATCCGTTCCAGATTAAAGAATGCTTTGATGTCTTGGAGATCTAAGGATGCTTTAAAAGTACTTACTGGCAAACGAACTCAAATTGACATTTTGGCACCATTTTGAATTTTTAGACCGTTCCAGGGACAGAATTCGTCTGGAATTATCAGTTTATGAAAGAACCGGCTGTCTTACAGACACCTCGGGATTATTCATAAAGATTTTTGTGAAATGAATATCAAAACACACTATTCAATAATATATTGTTGAATTTATAGAACAGAGTGGTGTTCTAGAAACAGATTAA
>JAEMON010000003.1:25325585-25335602 GCA_030264115.1 Lygus lineolaris | reverse complement strand
TAACGACTTCAATAAAACTAATAAGAATAAAAGAAACAATAAAAGAAGAATAGTTCAATTCATACATTTCTTTTTATTTCAAACATCTACCTAGTAGGTAACTAATCTCAATTTTTACCACCTGTACATGTACCTATAGATACCTACAAATGACGCTTTACCTTATTGTTAATCACTTATCTTGGTGCCATCCAACTGATTAGTTTCTTACTAGTCCATTTCCACTGATCTTGCCCCCGGACAGGCTTAGCCTTTGCGGTATCAATAGTTTGTATACTGGCATAGGTACCTACCAACTAAGTATATTTTACTGGATATACCTACTAATTTTTATGTGCTGTTGGCTTATGTTGTTGTATATGCTTACCTACTGTCGTAAATAAAGCAAATTTTTCAATTTCAATGTCATATTTCAATATTAACCTACACTGCATTTTGTGTATCCCCTCAAGGCCATCCACATAGTTGCTAATCTAATCCACAAAGTTGACTGTAGGTATCCTAGTAGGTAAAACCTAATTAACAGTGGGCCTGACCCCCTCCCCCACCATTCGGGCCACAGATTAGGAAGGTAGGTTCCTAAATGAAGTGTGTTCCCGCTCTACTTGTGCAAATTTAATGATAAAGGTGTAGCTAGGTACAGTGAGTATGCAGTTGGGGTTGGGGGGAAGTTGGGGACTGGCCCATACACAGGATACCTTCCCTAAGTTATTTTCCCCTGGTACAAGGTATGGTCACAGTACAATTAGCGTCAAATACGATGGGAAGAGAAATAAATGGTAGGTACATGGTAGTACAATGTAAACCCCCCACCAACACAGCCATTTTTACTTTGACTGTTCAATCACTTTACCCTGACTGTTCAAATGTGCATATCTACAAACAAAACAGCTACCTACACTTACGTGCAGTGCAAATAAGGAAATCCCTACACAGATCAGCAACCCCTTCTGTTTCACCCAGAACTTAGCTAGGCAACCCGCAATCCTCATATACAACGCCTGTACCCTGTATCATGCGTGCTATTGAAATTGAAGGCGCTAAAAATTCGGTTTTTTTGCTATGTGCAGTCTATACCTTTACCTACTTACAAACAATTATACCATTCGTTACTTACCATATAGACAATTCGTTTGTACCTATAAAAAATATTGAAGAACCCCTAGATCTCTAGAACCTTCTAGTCTAGACCTGTCTCAAATTTCACCAGGATAAAAACTTTCTGCAATGTGTTGCCTACGGTATCATGTTTCTGAACTGATCCTACGGTAACCGATAACAGGGGAGAATGTACCCATGGTTTCGTATAGACAGTTCATTTACAAAAAATGTAAGAACCTCCAAGGCTCCAAGAGTGGAATCTATACCAATAAATCTCTATTATTATCGCTAAGTACACACTTTTACAGTTTGTTTTCAGGGTTTCTTCCAGCGACTCATATCATGTGAGTAACATAGTTTCCAATATCGAACAAACTCAATAAAAGTGTTAGTGAGTAGGTACCTACCCTGTAAACGTTGAATGCTTCATGGTCAAAATGTTTGATAGTCTGTCGAATGTCGAATCACTTGGAGAATTCCGTCAACTTGATACCCATCTTCAAACGCCTCCATAGTGAATACCTAGATATGTAAATTATCTTGGACCCATAGAGGGTTGGTAGGTACCTACCCATTTGTAGGTTTACCTACAATCCTTTGTAGGTGTAGGTTTCTTTGTAGGAGAAGAGTCAATACAATGGACAGTTAGGGATAGGGCGTTGTGAAGAAGGATAGGAGGAAAGATATCCTCATGCCCTTGGGGGTAGGTATCCAATGCTGATACCTCCTTCCTCCTTCCAAACACGTTATATTATTCCATGACCTCAACCAACCTTATAGAAACGGTATTTGACGTGGGTGGAAAGCTGGGCCTGTGAAACTTGGTTCATATACCTACTTCAGTAAAAAGGTTCATACTTATTGAAAATTCCGAAATTGAAAGGTTCAAAACCGTGGCACTCAGAGGCGGATTTGGGAACATGGGGGATTCCAGTGCATTTTTCATTTTTCAAATTTCTTTTGTCCCAGGCAAAACTAAACCAAATTGTAGTGCGATTTTAATGAAATTTCCTGTGATCGTGCGGGTTAGCGCCCAGACGGTTCCTCTATTACTTTCACCACCGTCGGACCACGCAAACGTGAATTTCCTGAAACAACGGTTTCTCAGTTCCTAATTGCCCGATTTCGCTCTCAAAGTCGGAGGGTGGTTGGGGGATGACTCCAGGACGATTGCCTATGGATTTTGTACCAATTGGATCAGTACCTAATAGCTACTCTGCGTGCGCAAACATGAAATTTGTTGTCATAGGCATAACACTTGAACTTTCTACCAATTTTGGTTAAATTTTTATTAACTGATTCTATACTGCCATGTTACAAGAGTGAGGGAGCAATATTGCCCACCCAACTTTTCGTATGTGGGGCTACGTATTCTTTAGGTGGGGCATGGCGATCATTGGTTCTCAAATTGATTTGGGTCGCACCCCACTTGGGTGTATCGTGGCATCTTCAATCCTCCTCCCCCTCCCTACTTCCACGAACCCTTTTCCAAATTCCCCAAGGAATTTTCGTTATATCTATAATATAGAGAAATTATCGTTGACTAGCAATCTATGTAGGTAGTAATTTTTGAACAATAATTTCAAAATATCAACCTCAGTAGCTAGGTACCCAGGTACCTACTTATTGAATGGCATTTGAAAAATGTGATAGGTACATAAACTTCAAAATTCCTAGCTATTTCCAAGGTTAGTTTGAACTTAGTGAGATCCTCGCCTTCTAGCTTTCCTCCTTTTCAGAAGGTCCCATCATTTTTAGTTCACCGTCAGATTTCTTTATCTCAATGATAACCGCCAAAGGCCAAAACAAACTCGAGGGTTTTACAACTAGTTATTTACCACATCAGTTGACTCTGAACGGTTTGTTGTATGGAGTGACTGATTCACGTATGCCGAGGTAGGTATCAACAGGAATTCGAGAGGAATGGATTGGGGCCTTGTTTATTCCATTCCATAAACTAGGTCGTTTAGCTAACTAGATTCCTTTAGCTAATGTCGATTACAAAACGCCATTATGATAATTTCTGCGAAACCTTTGCCTTTTCGTGTGATTAAGTATGTGTAAAACAGTTAACACAGGTAATGATGTAATTTATTTTATAACAGGGCTCGTAAAAATGAGCTCCAGTGATAAACGTGCTAACCCGACAATCTACATCCCGCTTGATAGAGGTGACCACGAACACATCGGTGACAAAGTTCCGGCGATATCCAAGGTGGGTACCTAATAATTATCTGACTACTTTTATAATAGTATAGATTCCTATTATCTGACGTTCTGCACGCTCAGGAGCAACTACGCTAAATACCAAAAAGGTCTAGGGTCTAGGCACAACGATATATTAATGCAGATACTATGTAATGCACGATGGATACGTCCGAGTGATTGGAAGAAATTCGGATTTAATATGCATCTCTTTTTTGATACAAGTAGCAAGACCGATTTACTTTTATTTGAAGGAAAAATCGGTATGTGGGTACCTACCTATCACACACCCTAAAATTATAAATTTGCTTGGATCAACCCATAGAAAGATACGGTCATTACTTAAGCTGCCCGAAAAACTCAATTTGTCACCTAAAATTGAGTGAAATTTCGCCAAAAGGTCAGGGAAATAAGCGTTTCGTGAAACTTATTTTTGCGCATGCGCACATAGCCACACGCTTTCACTGGCTCGGCAGCAATGAAATGCATGGGGGATCGTCTAGGAGGTAACTTGGTAATGCTCAATCGTTGAAAATCTCATCAAAATTGGTCCAGTATTTTCGGAATTCTATCTGTGACTACCTGTGAGTTTGTTTTAAATATAATCGAACAATATCACAAATTGAACAAGCTAGCAACAAGCACGCTAATTCAGTACAAGACAGAGTTTATAGAGGTGGTTTTCCGGTGATGGTTCTTATTGGTGATGATTCAGAGTTGGGAGTTCGCCAAATTAGAGTACAAAAGTTGAGCGTAGCAAACCACAGGTGCGTAGCAGGTTGTTGTGGTGCAATGACCATTAAAATATTATGTGACCCAGGTGCAAATAATTCCACAGAATACCATCAATCTAAACCTACACATAGTATGACTATTACAGAATGAGAAACAGCTTGAATGGTATTTCTGCTTCCAAGCCTACTTTGTTTTTACTTGCGAGATAGAAAACATTTTTGTTTTCCTAGTATTTTTCGTTTCAGAACTTCCTGAATATTATCTTTGATTTTGTGGTAGGTAGGCATCTAATGTTATTTCTTGAGCCATTTCAAAGGTCCAGGTCTTAAGTGACCGGGAAAACTCGGACATTTTCCACAAACTTTGTTCTTTTTCAGCGCATCGGTTAGTTGGGACGATATGCCTAGGTACGTTGAATAATTGAGATTGGCTGAATTTATGTTAAGTATTTTTTTATTTTTCGTTCTTTTGGGTCCTTGGGTCTTTCGTTCTTGCTGTGTCATCCGGTCATTCCTGTCTCCTGATGAATATTTTTGTATTCTCAAGGAAGATTCCAGTAAAGGAAGTTTTTCAAGTGAATCGACTCTGAACATAATCACACTATTTGATACGAAGCTCAGTACCGACGGCTCAGCGGGATGTTTAAGTGGCGCCAAAAACGAAGAGCAAGAAGTACGTATGTAGACAACATTTATGTAGACACATTTTATGTACCTACCATTCTAAGATAGTTCCCTATAATACCTACTAGTTTAAATGCTACCCGATTATCATAAGTATTAAGACAATGACATCATCATTAATTATTACGTATAAAACCCTATAGGTACTGTTATTGGTTGGCTTCATAGTATTGGTTTCGCCATTAATTTTATTTAATACCTAAATTTGGTATTATAATAGGTACTAGGTTTTAGTGTATGATTGTTAGGTAGATTAGGTCGTTGCATCGAGAATTAAAGTCAACTTGAAACATGTTTTCACATCATGGATATGTACTACGAAGAACCGTGTATTTGAATTATTTATCCTTGTTCATCGGAAAGTTCGTAGATAGTCCAAAAAGTTGGTAGATCAACACTGGGTTTCAAACTCAGACACCTCATTTTGTTGTAACTAGGTGACGTCTTGTTGTGTTTGCCAAGCTGCCTGGGGTCATTTCAAGACTGAACTTTCCAGAAGAGGGAAAAACCATCAAAGCTCTGGCGTTACTGAAGAAATGGAGAGAAGCTGTGCCATCAGAACTAATAGCGATGTCATCTGCAGAATATGCCTTGAAGGTGTTGTAGAAGTATTTCACCGCCTTATTGGGGTGCAAAACGTGACTTCACAACCTAATTTAAACAAAAGTTCACTATATATCAATATACCGTAGAACTATAATATTATGTATACATATATACAGGTACTAACAACTGGTATTGCATAATTATCTGCACATGTGATATTTATTCTGTATGATGTATGATGAAAATAAACTCATTCGTTCATTCAGGTAGGCAGGTGCAGTGGGTAGGTATTTATGTAAATAAGTATGTATATATTTATGTTACCTAGGTACCTACCTACTTTAGTTTCATTAGATAGTATTGGTCAAGTTTTGTTTTTCTTTGGGTGTAGAGAACTAAAACGTACAGTACATTGGACACAGTATTGGATGGGTTCCTTGAGGAAATAGCAACGGTTTATTCAAGTTTTGATACATTCGGAAAGTCGATTCGATATTCTGTAAATCGAACTCGCAAGTACTTAATCCGAAAATATTCCTAAGTTTCTACAAATTTGGCAACTAAACCTAATAAAAGGTATTGGTAAGTAATTTAAGTAAAGAATCCGTATTTAGGCCTATGTGGAAAATTTTTAATAATGAATTCTCGCGCTGGCATATTGTTTTTTTTTTTTTACTGTGAGAGAAAAAGTGTGTAAATTGGTTGGAGTTTTCAGTCTGGCATTGTGATGCCTTGACAATATGAAGCACGCTACTCATATAAATGTTGGGAGAATGACTTCGTTATAAATCACTGCTTCAGCAAGAATTGCTAAAGAGCAATGAGAGGTGCAGGGAGGCCCTTAGGTCTGAGTATTCACATAATATTGTAGATATTTTAAATTCTTGTTCATCATCTCTTAGAACGAGGCGTTGAGGGATTCATATCACCTTGTGACTGTTCTGGAACTATGGGAAACGTTCACAGGAGCTGTTTAGAACGATGGTTGACGCTTCTAAACTCTTCCGAATGTGAAATCTGCAGGCACAAATTCAAAGTTCGAAGGTACATGAGGCCAGCAAGGCAAGTGAGTACCTAACAAATTTAAATGATATTATTTTTCAATTGTTCAGGTACAGTACCTTCCTACCTAGGTGAAACTGTGAACACTTATGAGCAGTATAATCTCTACCGGAAAAAGAATGTTCTTTCAACTACTGTTATCAATTTCAGTTCCGGCTGACTCAACTACCTTTGGACACTTGTGGTGACCTCATTTGCATCACAGTGTTGAGCCCTCTTTGTATTCTCATAATATATTTCACCGTGGAAGCTTCAGTGGTGAATATCAAAAGCGGGAAAACGTCTGGAGCAGTGGTCTTAATTGTAATTGCTACAACAATAATCCTTGTTTATCTCATCTGGGTCTACTGTACATTGAGGTAAGTGGGTTATCGAATAATTTGCTTTATTGCTTTCCTGGTACCACAATCACATATACGCCTAAAACAAAACAGTTGGAGAAACAAAACTGTTGGAGTAAAAAATTGTGTATCCAGACGGGGAGCCCATCAGAAGACACAAAATGTATGTAATCTGACGTGGCTCCCGTGGCATAGTGATGGTCCAGAGGCGTCCAAAACCCCCTTCTTCCAAAAGTCTAGATTTTTGTTCACCGAACGTGTGTTTGTTTCTTCAAGTATTTTTCTTCTAAAAATTTATCTCAGATAAAAAATAGTCCCCTGTTGTGGGAGGATATGGAATATGATATATATCAACTTTAATAGAGGTTGCATTTTCCAAAGGCTTCCACTTTCGCATAAGTAGCTGCCTATATGATAAGCACCTACTTAAGCAAAAGATTTTAACAATTAATTGATTAATTGTTAAATTGTTGTAAAAACAAAGTTCACGAAGTTATTTTGAGTTCCTAGGTTATTGTCTGGATGAGGGTTAGTACAGTAATAGAGGTCAATAAAACTCGGGTCACCTAATTAAAATAAAATGTATAGTGATTTGTTTATTGATGGAAATGAATGTGATGATACAACATGTAAAATGGAAGTTATAGTCATGCAAGAATTTTCCGAGAAATAATCCTCTAATTTTTTGTAAATTTAACTACATTTTATGAGATTTCAAATTTTAGATTCATAAAACCTGAGGGGTGCTAGTTAAGTCTGGGCAGAATTTTGAGCTGATTCCAAACACACCACATGTTACCATTCCTGAATTGTGAAAATTAGCGGGTTTTGACTGTTTCTCTTCACATTTAAAATTTTACCACTTTAAAATGCTGACCATGGCCGACGAACTAAAAGGTACCTAAGACTTGCTATTGATATTAATGAAATCTTAAAACAAACTATCAGAAAGAGGAAATCCTAACGAATCGATTGAACTAGTTGTGAACAGGAGCAGATCCAGAATAATAATATGAGGCGACTCTAAGGTTATTTAAAAAAAATTATAGGTAGGTAGCTACCTACACATTTTATGATCGAATCGTTCTTTGCACTTTTGTTATGTTCACTACTTCTCAATTCTTTTACATAAAAGTTCTAAATCAAGTCAAACAAATAATACACTATGAATATTTATTATAATATACCTACAATATTATGTATTTATTGATGAGGTGGGGTGAGATCCCCGAATCAGGCTCGCACCCGGGGCCCCCACAATCATAAATCCTCCACTGGTCGGCTACATGTATTGTACAGAGCCCGTACTTGAAAGAATTAAAAAAAAAAAAAAAAATGGAAGTGGGGGAACTCTTCATCAGCGAAGTAGTGAGGATAGTTCCTTACAACAGCGTTGGACTCTTCCGATGGGAATACCAACTAAAACCTCACTCTTACTTCTTAATTTAGGGCTCAACCCAGAACCACTTGTTTAATATCACGTCGGGGTGACTCCTTGTAGGTATTGCCCGAAGGCTGCTACTTCGTTCAGCTGTTGAGTTCTTCCTCCCATCTACCATCTAGCTTCTTGGCCTTGAGGACTGTTGTGACGTATGTTACCACAGCGTGCCAACATTGCTTACTCTGTGTCATCCTTCCCCTCGACTGGCCGTCGGTTGAAACTTCCAATAGTCTCCTAAACTATACACAATACACTAGATAATAGGTACCTACTATATATAGTCCAATTTGAAGCGGTGGACTGGGCCAACTTAGTTACCGGTGATCTGGCTAACAGCCGGCGGCGGCTTTAAGCTAGCAATTCGGTTGTTTGATATTAGTGCTAAGGCTAGCCAGAGCACGGTCCCCGGATAAGATTGCACATGACCACGAATATATGATGTCGATGTCCTCAGGCATGCTTTGTCGTTCTGGTGGGGCAGCAATCGGATTGTGAGACTCTCCACGAATCAAGTTGCTCCTGCAAGACGAATGCTCACAGGTTGACTGGAATAATTATTTTTGCTGACTTTTGGAAAGAGATGATCGTCTGAGGCTGACCGTTTGGAAATGGAGTCTAATGTTCAAATGTTAAATGATAAATATTAGCCATTTCCCTTCTGTATAAATAAGATATTTTTGATACTAAAGACTTATTGTTGGTGATATAAGAATTTTACGAGCTACAAGAGGTATTTGTAGAACATTTAAGATAGAATAAAGTAAGCTGCATCTAGAACTTGTTTTATTTAGCTGTTCACAAACTAACTGCAAATCGTTGGGGGTGGAGAGAATGTGGTTCAGTACTTAATATATGTGATCTCATTGGTCAAAACGATAGAAGGCACTATCTACTAAAACCTTAAATTTGAGGAGAGGAGTTGCAAAACTCGCTCAGTCTACTTTAGATGGAAATAGCTATCCAAACTAACAGGTCACATGGTGGGGTTGATTTTAATCAGAAGTGGCTGGATCCTTCGTAAAATTGGTGAAAATGCATAACAAAACTAGCCGAGTATACAATAAATTAATGTTAGTGAGTAAGATGTACTTGTACTTATGCGTATCTCAGAATTTGAAAAAGTGCACAACTGGCGTTGGTACTCAGCTCATGTGTTCTACTAGGTATAACCAAGAGTGAAGTACTTCTCCTGATTTTCAGATCAAATTATGCGTAGACGTATTATGTTGACGTTGCTCTATTTTTAAATGTTTGTTCAGAGGTATTTACGGGTGCATTCGAACCCACAACCTCGAAATCGAACAATGGAAAGTTCGGGCTCGAGTTTTTCGGACTCCTCGGTTCGAGTCCGAATTAGAAAAGCTAAGTTCGGGTTCGAGTTAGAGTTCGAATACAGGGTATGATTAAAGACAGGTTGGTCCGTATAGCTATAACGTGAACATCCCATTTACAAGAAATAATTAGGTTATTTATTTATCAAAATGAAAAAATAAAGGCCGCCAAGCTGGGTGGGCAGTACAGCTTCCTCACTTTTGTAACATCCACGTAGAGAACCAGTCAGTGAATTTCAGCGAATCTGGAAGAATACTTCCATTCATCCCTATGACAACAAATTTCAAGTTTTCGCATACGCAGTAGGTATTACTGGCCCAATCGTTACGAGATTCGTAGATAATTGTCGTGTAGTCAGCCTCCAACTACCCTCCGAATTTGATTGAAATCGGTCCGTTAGGAACTGTGAAACCGGAGTTTCAGGAAATTCATGTTTGCGCACAAGCTACAATTGGACCAACGGCAATAAAATTCATAGGAGACCAGAGATTCAGAGCATCACCCCTCAAATCCCTCAAAATATCGCCAAAATCGGACCATAACTTCTCTGAAAAAGCTCTGAGAGCAGGTG
>JAEMON010000003.1:25287526-25308445 GCA_030264115.1 Lygus lineolaris | reverse complement strand
CACCGCTACTTCGCTTGATTCCCACGGGTAGTACGACAGTCTCTAGGTATGCACGAGGCCTATGCACAAAGTTATTTTTGTCAGGCATTCCTATAGTTTGATGGAGTTGCTCTGCAATGTACGTGATCATTTTGGTTGAACCTGCATAAAGATAGCCCCTGAAACATCGTCATCAAGTATTCTCTATACGTCTGTATCAAGTCCTTCACTTTGATCTGCGGTCATTGGACATTGCCTTTCATCTTCATCCAAGGACGAGTTTCTTTTTCTGTCGAGCTCATGAAGCGATCGTTATCATCCTTCGTTGGACAAACAATATCGATGGAACGTTATCAAGTGTGACCGCCAAGGGCAAATTGGCAAATAGTCGCTGAGTAACGTTCATTTTTAAAAGTAGTGCAAAAAGTCTTCGTCATTCGTCGACAAACATGCCACCAAAGGCAGTTGAATGATGAAAAACTTGACTGGGACAATTCAAGCTTTCATGCTCTACTGCTTGTCCTATCAGCAGAACTAAGCACCGTGGAAGAATATTTGTTGTTCAATCTCATTTTCTTGGATCACTGAATTTTCGAGTGCTAACGATTTGCCTACGTACAATGCAAGATTTGAAAACCATTGCTTAAATATTTGGAACTATTGATAAGAAATCGTTCCTGAATATGTTAATAACCAAGAGACATTCGAATACTGTCAAACAGCAAAATACCTACTCCAAAATGTGTAGGAAGGGCCTTTGGCAGGGAGGGAGGGGGAGGCTGTTCGAAGCGTTTCTCGAATAAGATCAAATAATTATTCAAACATACTCTATACAAATTGTTGCGCAAACTCGTTCTAAGCGTTATACTTGAAGATGTTCGCAAACTTTCATGGAAAGTTCGGGTTCGAGTTCGAATATTTTGGAACCAGCTGTTCAATTTCGAGTTCGGTTCGAAAGCACCTCGAGTCCAGCCACTTCCATGGAGGAGCGTGGCTTGGATGTTAGTACATGTTATTACCCACGGTATTAATATATACCTATAGCATTTTACCTTTTAGATAAACTTTTTCGCATTGATTTAAACCTTTTTTACATTAAATTAAACCTTTTTAGCTTTCATATAAACCCTTTTTACTTTGAAATAAACCTTTTAAACTTACATTTAAACCTTTTATCACTTGAAAACATGCATTTAAACAGTATTTACTTTGAAATGAAAGCTAAAAATGTTTGAATGAAAGTAGAAAAGGTTTAAATGAATGTTAAAAAGGTTTAATTCAAAGTAAAAAAGGTTTGAATGAAGTTAAAAAGGTTTAATTCAAAATAAAAAAGGTTTAAATGAAAGCTAAAAAGGTTTAATTTAAAGTAAAAGAGGTTTAAATCAATGCGAAAAAGGTTTAACTAAAAGGTAAAATACTATAATCAAAGGTCCACACCATGACACCCACGGCGGTACATGGATATTGTACTCGTAAAAGTGACTGAAAAACTTCCAATTACTTCCAGATTGTGGATTTTTTCCTCTTTTCTACTCATGTCCCCTTTCCCCTGAGGACCCCCTGCTCAAATGTACACGGGTTGTGTTGTCAAAATAAAAAGTTCGAAAGCCGTCCTGAAGATGTCAATATCAAGCTTGCTATAGGTACTACGTACTTGATGAACATTACAAGGGAACTTTGCAACATAATGTCTCCAATTCAGCAGCCATCACATTTTTTTTTAAAACTTTGAACAGATCCGGGGAACGTCTCCTCCGAAATGAGGGATTTCAGTCAACTAAGCAGCAAGACTGTCACTGAAGTGCTGATGCTGGAGATGAAGATGGCTCCAGCGGCGAAAGCCTTCCTCGTCTCCGGCTACCCTCGAAACATGAGAGACGTCGTCGAATACTCCAACAAGGCAAGATGAGTTCCCTAATGTTGCTTTAGATTTTTGGTTCGGTCGTGATTTCATGGTTTCATAACGCTGATTTCCTGTCCCAATCATCATCAATACCTAATATTCATGTGTACCTCCCTAATATTCAGCCACTGAAACGCCAAAAATTTTCCTAAACAAATTAAATACCGCATAGCTTATTAAGAAAAACTTTCGTAGGCCCACATCTTGTGACAAACTGCTCTGGTGTTACTCAGAACTGACTCAATAAAATGAAATTGCAATATAGAGAAAGAGTGATAAATAGGTATATTATATCGCTCATTTGAACGACTAGAGACGTTAGATATTAAAAATCTATATAGCCTTCTTTGAGTGTTTAAAAAAGGTGTTTTGAGAACATCGGCCGTCCAATATTTCGGTCCGCCTGATTCACTGACATTAGAAACCCTTGAACGTACGAGATAAATGTTGAGTACTTGAGCATGGCGTGACTAGAAGCACTCAAGTGAAAGGATGAGGGACAATATGAACTTGAATAGATAGGTAGTGGTCGTTTTTCCTAATCGATCAAACGTTTTGAGCTTTCTAGGTATTAACAAGTATTCAGTTCTGTGTTACCTAAGTGTTTAATGTTTGTAATTTGGTAAATTCTCTCGTTGATTTTACAATGAGTATTTATTTACCAATTTTTAATGTGTATCCCGACTTAGTAGATACATACCTGAACGAAGGGCAGATAGATGTCTAATCTACATAAATATACGTACCTATAGATAAATGTTAGGCATCGCGTGAAGGTAGATGTGATTTCTCCCAAGTGACACAGGTTGTATTTAAATTGGTGGTGATATTGGCCCAAGACCGGTTTGCAAGTCGATGAGATGATACAGTAATCGATGATATCGAACCCAAGATTCCATAGGTAGGTAGGTACTCATAAGACACGTCGCGGCAGCTCTGTTTCTTCACACCGCTTCACTTTCTCTTGATTCGAACTAAAAGAGAAAAACCCCTCTTGATTATTTCCATCAATGAAAATTCACTTTATTATTTTTCCTCTTGATTATTATGAATAGATCACGATACAAGAGACATTAAGCATCACGCGTGGGAAAATGTAGTAAAAAGTATACATTGAAATCTGAAGTAGTCTTATATTACGAGTATTTATCTACGAATCTTGTTCCAGATACAAATAGTAAACGGTGTGATACTCATAGCCTGGAGGCAGCGAGTTTTAGAACGACAAATCGACTATGGTGCCAAACTTGGGCATGTAGTTCTCAGCCTCGCCAAAATGGAACTCAATAATTTTTACAAGAATGTCATGCCCGTAGCTGATTACTTTGATCAAAGAGGAATGGTCATTGCAGTAAGTACCTAACTATGCAGTTATGATTGAATTCCAAAAACTCAACCGCAAGTGAACGATTCTAGTCAACAGTTGCGAAACCCACTTTGTCATATCTAAGTTTTGTATTAAAATCTCGTTGTGTCGTTTTACCTAATTTCCGAGAAAAATGAAAGGGTCCAAAACATTTTGTACATTTTTTCGTTTTCGCACTTATTAGACAGATTTTGATTAAAATCCGTTAAAATCGGGGGTCGTCGATTTTTACCGTGTATACTTGGATATCTTACTTCCAAATGAGCTTTGCACTTTTTTAATCTATGAAAACGTCATAACAATCATAAACTTCAAACGATTTACGAAACGAAACTTCAAACGATTTAATCTAAAAACTTCAAACGATTTAATCTAAAAACTCCAAACGATTTACGGAAGGAAGATCGATAAACAGCTCAAAACCACAAGTACGAAGGGATTTGTATTTGTGTTTTATATACTCCATCGTTAGCTTTCAGTGTAATAAACATAAAAGGTCTGCCAAGTTGGGTGGGCAGTATAGCTTCCTCACTTTTGCAACATGGACAACATATATACGTATGGAATCAATGGTGAAAATCTCACCGAAATTGGTAAACACCTAGTTCCGGAGTTATGCATGTGACAACTAATTTTAAGTTTTCACTAGCGCAGGAGTTGTACCTCATCCAATGGGGTGTGCGCATATTTTTAGCATGGAACATGCTTTAGCCTGTCACCACCTGACTGTCACCATCTAACTGTCACTACCTAACTGTCACCACCTAACGGTCACCACCTAACTGTCCCCACCTTACTGCCACCACCAAACAGTCACCAACTAAAACTATCACCACAACTGCCACCACCTTACTGTCTGAGTGTGTTTCTTGAATTTCAGCCATAGGCTCTTAGCAAAAGCATCCGGGGGTGGACGAGTTTTTTTTTTCCTTTTCCAAATGATAGGTAGCGAGAGCTTTCCGAAATGGTGCAACATGAAGGGTATCCTATTAGCATCTATTAGTCTTGGAGTCATCCCCCAACATCCCTTAAAAAAAAATATGAAAAATTGAAAATTACATCAAAATTGGACCATAATTTCATATAGTTTGCCCTGGACAAGAAATTGACCACAGACAGACACGGGACCAAGATTTTTCAAATAGCTCTGAAACGCAATGAAGCTAGTGGCCATTTTGATTTTGAAGGGCATAATTTTTTCCACTTATTGCTCGAATACATAGCTTCCTGAACCTTCGATAGTGATGAAGCAAAAAATGTTTTCGATGATAACCGAAAACAACTAGTTTGTAGGTAGACGAAATCAGAGTTACCTGGTTTAGATTTTTGCTCTCAGTGATGATATATAATAATTTATAGGCACCTATCTATTATTCCCAAGGGAAGTGAATCCGATCAACTGCTCAAGAAACGTACCTATTAGTATGTAGGCTCCCATTCTGTAGTAGGTATCCAGAACTACGCGTACATTATGTATTTTACGAGGGATAAATAATCGTGTACCGAGAAGGGGAATGCCACGGCTCCCGACCATCGAAATATACTGCAGTATGATTCGATGCTCCAGACCGAGGGGCAAAACTGACCTGGAAAATCTGCGACCGTTATTCCCCCATGGGTGGATCAAAAGAATCTCCCTCTGTGAATATCAAGTTAGGTAATAGGAATAGTAGGACACAAATAAAAACATGCTGGCTGACACTGCAGAATCATTTTCTGACGACATTCTGGCACCTAACGTAATCCTTCGAAATCTAGAGGTATATTTACTTAGTCCATTTAGTTGTACAGGTATATTATGGTTTATCCTCGAAATTCCAAGTCTTAGGACCCATTCGTAAGGATCTAGCACCAGAAATAGTGAAAACGGGTATTTTTCCTCCTCACCTTCCTATTTCTCCTTTCAACCAGTATTTGAATGTCACTGGTACACAATAATAAATTCTAAGTCGATGTCAGTGAGTCGACCAAACCAGGGATTTGGTATGATATTGATGTTCCAAAATTGACCGAAACTACACCACTTTTGGACTTCCCTAGTCATTGTCATGAGGTTGGCTGTAAACGGGTGAGAAGATCATGCGTGACGTCATCTGTTCTGAGAAGAGGAGGAGCGTCACCCACCCCAAGAAGGTGCAGGGTGGGTGACGTCATCTGTATTTTTTTTTACGGCACTCGTAATCGATGTATTAGCATCCAATTTTCATCTCTGATGAATAGTATTATAAAATCAATAGTCATCTATTTATAATACTACCTGTGCAAGCGGTAACGAGCGTTCTATACAGCGAAGGGTTTAGTACGCTGTTTTTGGCAGTTTCCATCAGTTCGAAGCCACCTAATCCACCTGACTCTTTTAAGGATTTAGTGATCTAATGATAAATTTGTCTTGATGCCATTCTCTGTTGATGAAATTTACTCTGCAAAGAATTGCCGAAAGAGTGGGAAAATTTGGTAGGTCCAAAAACATGATCTATCGGGCGATCCCCTCTCCACTCAAGGGCGCGAGGTAATGAGTAACCTGGATCGAAATCATCAGAACAAGTTCTGATCCTCCCTCTGGAGGACAGCTGATGACGTCCGCGACGCCGGTAGCGGCAGACGGACAAAAACCCAACCTGAACATTTTTTTATTATTGTTATTTACCTACTTAGTTACAAATCCGTTAGCTGCATTTTTTTTCTCGAACTACTTAAGAGGCTTGAACAACTATTTATGTTCATTACAATGGTAGCCGAGCCGGTTCGATTCCAATTCCTTGTGGGGTGAAGCTAGACTCGAATTTGGGTCCATCACGTTTGTTTTCAAGCGTATAAATACGATTTGGCATATCAGGTCAAGGGCTCATTAGGAATTTATTTATTGTTTGCGAATGATATAACTGCATTATTGTCATCAGGAACCTCAAGAACAAATGTTGCACAGATCTCTTGATCAGCTCTCTTGGTCAGCTTTGATTGTTGGATGGTGGGCAGTGAAGCCAATCCCAATAGTGACGTTATGCCCAATAATCCAACATAATACAAATAATAAAGAGCATGTATTAATATTCTTCTTCAAAGCAAAGTGGGACCTCACAGGGGGCACGGTCTTCCATGATCGATGGTCACTGATGCCAAGGTTTCAACCCTTTTTCCGCGGCCGTCTAATTGGTTGAGAAATCAATATTCCGCTTGTTTCACTGAGTAAGCGAGCGGTTTGAAGAAGAGCATGATATACTTTGAGGAAATAATAAAATAGAAGGTCGAAGGTTGCAATATGGAGAGATACAAAAGTAACAAAGTAACCCTCCGCCTACGCGACCTTCAAGTGAGTCTTGGAGGGCATTGGGTGGGTGTATCAATAAATTAATTAAAATCAAATTCATATTTATGAATGTTTTCATACCCATTATTATGTTTTTATCAAGTTTTATTTTAAATTTTCATCGCGTTCATCACATCCCTTTTATACTCAATCATCAGCATTATAAAGTTATCTGTTGCTGTTGTCAGTCTGAAGTCAAGTTGGTATAGTAATCGTATTATGGAGTTTGTTTCAATGTGTAGGAAGTTTAAATCTTGAATGTAATTCGTAGTGGGAGTTAGAAAGAACGGAAGAAAGAATGGCGTGATTTGTGAGAAATATAACCTGAACTCGAGATCTGTATTCATATAGCCATAACTTGGGAACTACTTACTCATCCGATTTCGGTGAAATTTTTGGGAATTGAACGGGTTAGCCCATAAATGGTCTTCTCTTATAATTCTAAAAATTCTTCTAATAATTTAACCGCCATCAGACCACTATCAGCGAGTGCCCATGCGCAAACGTGAATTTCTTCAAACTCCGACGTCCCAGTTCCTAATTAGACCGAATTAGAATAAGTAGTTTCATAGGGTGGTTGGGGCAGACTCCGGGACGATTGCCTATGAGTTTCTTAACAATATTGGACCAGTCATAGCTACCCACCCAACTTGGCAGTCGTTTTTAAATGTGGAGATATTATTATTCATAATGCTACTCTTCTCATTCCAGGTGAACGGAGAACGGAACCCTTCCGAAGTCTATACTGATTTCAGAGACGCTGTTCTCAGAATAATTGGGTCGCAGGATGCTAAGAATAAGACTAATGGCGTAGTACCGAATGGCAATGTTGTCGAAAACGGACCAACCACAGTTGCGTCAGTGTACAAACCTCCCAGTAAGGGCTATCCACCAGTAATATGGGTTATAGGTGAGTTAGATAAAATTTGAAGATTTTTGGTGATAACATGATTATCGTCAGTATGACTGAGTGAAATTTAAGATTTTTATTTTGAAAGCATCATACCTATTTGTCGCACATATTTTGACATGGATTTATATGTCTTATCGCTGGGGTCAATCCAAAACTTTGTCCCGTCAAAAGCGTTACCCAACAACCGATGATCAAATTTGTTTGGGAGGTATTGATGTAGGGTATTCTTGATATTGTTGCTGTTTTCAATTTTAGGAAAATATCAACACCATCGTGAATTTCCTGTTCGTATCATCGAAGCTATGCCTTAGTACCTACCCAATTGGCAGCTTTTTGACATGAATATGTCTTTCCGCTGGGATCAATAGCCCGTATTATTCTTATAGAGATTGTTTTTTCACTAGTATCAAAAATGTGGTATAATCAGGGGTGACATGGTTTCTTTGCTTCTGTTAACAATTCATTTTTCCTTTAGATAAACCCGTGTTTTTCTTCCAACAAACAATGTACTTTACGCGTATGCATTGTGAAATGGACGTTGCGTTTGGACCACCTACTCAGTGCAGAAAGACATATTCATGTCACAATGTATCAGCGTGAAGCGTTGATACTCGTTTGTTTGTTTACTCAAACTTTAATGTCAGCTTAATCAATTTTGGGTTTTCAGATCGTTTTTTATTTTTTGTTCATTATTTGTTTATTTGTAAAAATACGGGCAAGTCCAATTACAATTTGTTTAATAATAAAATATAAAGTATATAATAAGAGTTGAAATGAAAATAATAATAATGCCCACCAGAATCACATAATACATTAAATCTAAGGAAAGCTTTGAGTGGAGATTAGTGCTATTGAGGATTATTTAGATAAAATGTTTCAATTCGGGATAAGGGAGAGGAGAAGAAGTCAAGGTCGGGATGAATTTGCAGCATCGCATTTACTTCACGAGGGAATCTGGAAAGGGGTCTGTGGCAAAGGTAATTTGTTGAGCTGAATGGAATTTGAAAAAGTGAAGCTGAGCGAGATTGGCTATTGATTTGTGCGAGGAGTGAGGGGCAGTCGATTGGTCCGTTCACCAACTTGCAAAGAGAAGAAATGTCCGTCCATTTACGCCGGTCCTCGAGCGAGCGCAGGGTGCAGGTGGGCAACATTACGTTGTAATCAACCTCATCAGAAGGGTTATGTAGTTTGAAGGCCACATAACGAAGAAATTTCTTCTGGAGCCATTCCAATTGGGCTATGTATGGTAGTTATAATGTGGCGACCACACAACAGACGCATACTCGAGGACAGGGAGCACCAGGGACTTATACAGAAGGACGATGGCAGGAATGCTGGTAAAGTCCCTCGTGTGCCGCTTTAAGAAGCCCAGAGACCTCATTGCTTTGCCCGCAATACGGTCAATAAGGTTGCAGAGGGTGAGTTCGGAATCGAACAAGACACCACGGTCTCGCACCACATCTATCTCTATCCTTGATAGAGAGGTACCATTAAGCTGGTAGTCGAAGGCGAAGGCTAAGGTGCTGTGGATACGACTGAAGGTAGAAACGGAGCACTATTAACATTTAGAAACAGATTGTTCAGCCCACACCAGTCACCAACTCAGTCCAGGCTCTCCTGAAGCCTCAAACAGTCAAGATGTGATTCGATGTACGAGAGAAACTTCAAATCATCAGCAAATGAAAGACATTTTACCTGACCAAAGACTTCACGAACACCATTGATCATCATCAGGAAGATCAGGGGACCCACTGGGAACCATGAGGGCCCCCAAAACTAGCAATGAACGGCCTCGACAGGTCACCCTTTATTTTCACGATAAGGCATCTTTCGGACAAGATAGTCTATGTGAGCCAATTAACGAGAGAGCCATGGGCTCCTATGGACTTCAATAGCCTCAACACGTGGTGATTTATCGCCGGCCCAACGCCTCGGAGTAATCAGTGTTGATTACGTCCACTTGTAAGTGCTGTTCAAAGCCCTTCATAACGTATCCTTGAAACTGAAGAAGTTTTCAAGTTTTCAAGTCTATAAGAGATGTCGTATGAAACTACAAAAAAAATAAAAAGTTTTACCCAGTTATAAAGATGATGACAAAAATTATTCACTTTCTAGGGGGACCTGGAAGCAACAAATGGACATTGTGCCAAAAAGTGGTAAGGAAAGCTAACGGCTGGGTTCACCTCAGCTTAGGACGTCTACTGAGAGTTGCTTCAGAGCCAACAGACCCGCGGCAGGCAGCCGACTCCGGCCTAATCATGGGTCATATTGCAGCTGGCACGCTTGTTCCTGAGGTTTGTATAGTTCCCGTCGGGATTTTAATGTGTATCTTAATACTCTTAACTGTTACTTTGGGCATTGGAACAGCATAGTTATTCATCCTGCATGGGTCATCCTGTGTCTAAATAGCGCAATGAGTACTTAGTTCGTCCCTCTTCTTAAGCCATCCATGAAATATGGATGAGGAAATTACAAGTTAGAGACTATTTTTATTTTAGAGTGGTGAAACTGGAGTAGTTTAACTACCAATTTGTTCACACATACATTTTCGAACTACCTAGTCTTGTTCTGAAACCAAATCCTATTACACAAGTATGCTATTATAGGTAGGTATTTCAGACAATTAGGGAGGGAAAAATTTCAAGATCATTGTGTCCTCTCTTTTAGGATACCAACCTACCATCTATATTTGCTTGAACTGCCACCCTACGAATTCGGCAACGCTCTCAAATAAATTCCTTCCTTGCAACAGCTAGATAAATGAGATATCAGACAATACATACTGACTCTCCTTATTTATACAGTCCCATTCATAAGGAATATCTATCTATGTAACTGAATTACATAAGTCAGGATATTTGGCATAGCATATTGTAGCGGAGGAAGCAAGCGACAGTTCGTACGTTATGTGACGGTTGGTGACGTAACTTAATATGGTGAATGAGCGTAAGAAAATCTGTAGATTCCTGCTCTGCAGAGATTTGATCAAAGTCAAATCCAGACTCGTCATTTTCACCCAGCAGTTCCACAGAGGCTCCTTTTCAAATTTCAGCATCGAAGATTGAATAGAAAAGAAATGAGCCTTGGGACTCACTCAGCTAAACGGGAACGCAAACGTATCAAACGTAGAGCAAGAGTTTGTTGATATTTCGATGGATAGAATTTAGGAACTGGGACTAGGAATATCCAGGGTCTAGAATCATGATTCCAAATGATGTCTTATCGAATTTCTGTGGGTTTGAACGAATTCGAATATATCTGTCGTTATTGATATGGCATTGAAATTCAACAAATTATTCGATTCGTATGATGTTCCCGCTAATGTTATGAGTTGGACGAATCCCTGTACTCAGAAAAGCTATTTGAGGTACAGGTACTCCACCATTTTAAACCACTGCATGATGACACGAAAAACAAAAATAACAAAACACGATCCCTTGTGGCGAATATATCACCTGAGAGTTGGTCACGATGGACCATCGATTCCAGGTGAAGAGGATGTTGTTAGTATCTGAAATAGTTCTGGCCTATAAATTGACCAATTCTGCAACAAATCTCATAGAAGTCGGAGTAGCCGTTCGAACGTGGTTGAGTAACAAACAGTCAGACACTCTTGGCAATTACAGATAAGATGACTGGATATCGTTCCTTCTTCAAAACTGATCTCTTTTCTGAGCGTGGCCCGTTTTCCATATTTATGTTTAATCATAATTAATTTATCAACAAAAAGCGGCAATATCTGTGTTGACATTTTCAAGTCATCATGACGAGTCCTTTTAAGTCACCCTCTGGGAGAAATCCTCCTGAACATTAGGTAAATTCGAAGACATATTGTTTTTAGTCTTTTCCATCAACTAAATATTCTCTATTTTGTATGAATTGTGAAATTCCTCTTTGGTGAGGTTGGATCCCTGGATCGATATCAGGGTGGGCCTTGCCCTTCCATTAGTGAAGTGGACACGCAGTTATCAGCGGTAAATCGAGGCCCGTTTCGACGATGGGGATCGAAGTTTTCCCCCTCCATCGCCATTCTAAACATTTGGAAGCAAACTAGTTCTCCACTTCACATTATCCTTTCTCAGCTAGTGAGTGTTAGATCTTCTCTAGTATAATTTAAGTGGCTCTCTGAAAACAGCTAAAAGGTAAGAAATCCTTAGCACGACAAATTATTGTTGGGCAAAATCAACGGATTTATGTTGGAAGGAGTACTTACCTATGGATATTGGTTAATTATTTTCAATAATGAATGTTTGGAATCTAACGTTTTTCTAACTCCCTTAACTTGTGATGTTTCACAATTCCAGGATGATACGTAACCTACTCCGAAAACCCAAATAACAGAACTAATGGCAAAAATTCGGGAAGTTGTCAATCCCGTGTTGCTCACAAGCCTACCGAAGGTGGCGGAAGCTTTGTTTTAACTTTCGGTATCGAAAAAAATTTGTGTCCTCCCAAATTTGAATTTCCACTCTAATTTTCGATTCAGAAGTTCCTGAACATTTTTGGTTCCGTGTCTGTCTGTCGGTCTTCTGGCCTCTACTTCCGGAGTTTTCATCCGAGTTAGTTCAAATTTTCAGGGGCTATGCGGGTAGGGCTCCATGAGGTTCCAAATGAATTTCATCATGATTGAATCAGCGGCAGACTTTGCGCATGCGCTAACGTGGAATTCTCAAAATTCCTTTGTTACAGCCCTAGTAACACAGAACTTTCAACGTGAACTTCTTTCAGTGTAATGTTCCGACTTTGTTCACCCTTTCCATTTGATGTGCGCTTATATATGTTCCTTTTCTTGGACGCAAGGAAACTATGCCATTTCCACTTGGCATCAGAGTGTTTTTTGGTGTGCTGAACCCGAAACAAAAAATATAGTGCGACGGATGGCGGACGGGCGGTTTTTTTTGTTGATATACCTATATCTACCTACAAAAACCAGTGTTTCATAATATATAATAAACAGGTGAACTTATTCCCTTCAAAGTTTGCTGTTTCACGTTTCAAGGTACGTAGAATTAAAAAAAAAACCCTCCATCCAAGGAACTAAGCCCACTCCATCCACTTTGCCTTACATACACTTTACCTTGGAGCTTGCTCATTTGCCATTTGGTGCATAGACCCATTGGAGTGTATTTGGCCCATGAAATTCGGCTTGAAACGGAGCAATTACATTTTTAGAGGATTGAAACAATTTTTGGTGTTGATGTGTTCTTGTTGAACAATGAAATGAGATCTCCAGGCCTAAGCGATTTTTGATATTGAGTCGATTTTTTTCCTTGCTCGATTCAAAGCGTTATTATTGAAAATAAAGCCAATACCGAGGGTATAGAGGCCGTATAGATACGCATTCTGTGGTACTGTGCTTGCTTATTATGGACCAAAATTGAAACTTGGCGTTGCTGTTAGTCATGTCCAGGGGATGGAAAATAAGCGATGCCATTTCCAAAGCTCCAAAACTTTCAATAGAACGGAATGTTTTATTACGATTTAAAATAGTTTCCAATTTTCGGAATTGAGTGAGACCATCAGGAGACCAACAGATCGCTCTATACAAGGCTGATCAGGGCTGGCAGAAAAAATAATGAAAACACGAGCGTCAATATTGCAGAAAACAGTTAGGTAGGTACCTAACAGAAAATACCTGATCAACCATTGTTACCTATAGCCATTTTCGGAATTTTTAGTGACGCCGTGCTCAACCATACCTACCAATGTCCGAGTCAAACCAAAACATCGGCTGGGACCTGGAAAGTCTACATTAAATGTTTTCGAAAATTGCTCGTTTTTTCGATTAACACCACCATTCTCCCACACTAACAAAAATTGTGTCGTAGATCCAAATCCGAGAAGAAAAACGCTGCAAATTATCACACAAAGGTTTATTATTGTCTGTATAGATCACCCATCTACAAAGCTCCTGTACCAACCTACCTTAAATATATCGCGAGATTCATAATTATTTCATGGGGACATGAGTACCTACTCGTAATAATTCTTATTATTATCCGAGCGTTGTGAGATTCATCCATAACGAAATTCAGTAACTCAAGAAGAAACAAGGTTTTTTTTTCGATGAAGCATTTTTTGATCAGCTGATCTTCGAACGGGGATTTGAACTACTCGAAATATTCGCGATTCAAGCTCATGTTCCTGCTCTGTTTTCCGTTGAACCTTTGAGTCCTTACGGGGTGCGAACGGTTCATTCTAAAATGCTTCGCGAGGTCGCATTTACTCTAAAATTTTTGTTCCATTCGAAATCGATGGAAAGAACCTTCCTATTTGAAGTTTTTGAGCTGAGGCGTTTGAAAATCTCATCCCCTATTTTCTACCCCTTAGAGAAGACTGAAGGTAACGCCAAGCTTCAGCACAACTTGATCCCAAATGGGGACGGTATACCAAATTTCATTAATTTCGGTCGACGGTAACTAAGGAAAGTGTCGCGTACGGCGTACAGAGGACGAACGAATTTTTTTTAATTCGGGTTTTGGATTCTACGTATCTTGAAACGTTGAACATCCAATTTTGAGGGGGTTAAAAAAATTGTTTCGTGCTCGATTCCAAAGGTTCATTATTGAAAATAATAAACCAAAAATCCATGGGCGTATGGATGTGTGTATGTGTTCTCAACCGATTTATTAGTTATATCAACTCATCTGTCCCTCATGAATTTCGACGTATACAGTGCACAACTATTATAGACAGGTATGAGTTGAACTAACAACAACACTGCGAATCAATTGAGAATTGATGTCCGCATATAGATAGTAGCTTACACAAGATTTTGTTGTCACACACACCCATAAGCCCGTGGATTTTTTTTTCTCACCACGGATCTATAAAATAGGCTGAAACAGTTTGTACCTGGTTCTTTACTATCTCAGCTTAGTGCTGTCCTCTTCCGACTCAGATCGAAAACAACGACTTGTATTTTGAATTGTCTTATTTCTGAGGGACGTCCTAAAACGAAAAATAATTTTCGGCTACTATTTACATAATTTATTGTACCTAATAGTAATCTTGGGTAAGAATGTGAAGTATTAGCGAACCTAAATGCGTGCGGGTTTCATTTCAATACACTTGCTTTTAACAGTACAAACATAAGTGAAGAATAACAGTGTGGGGCTGTATTTTTGTTTGGTTTCGTGACATAGACACATCCTTGATGCTTGACATTCAGTTGGGGTTCGCATGGTCGCTACAGGTCAAACTTGATGGATTATATGCCTAATGTTTGTCGCTTCGACTCATCGAACAAGGTTGGTGTCCTTGGTGACACACCCAAACAACAGGGAAATAACATTTATGAGGTTCATAGTACTCACTCGTATTATGATTATCATCCCTAGGGCAATAGGTATTCATTAGGCATTTCATCAATTTGAGAAATCGCTTTTGACGAATAATTCAATAAATTAATGTTCAATTCATAGAATCTTACGCATATAAACGAAAATCGTTATATTCGATGTTCATCGTTGTGTACTGGAGTATTCCATTAGGTATATTTACGTGGCTGTTAAAATAAATAGTTATGTACAATTACAGGCTGTGGTGTTGCCTCTCGTTGAAACGCAGATGACTACCAATATGAATGCTCAAGGAATCATCATGGATGGCTTCCCGAGGGATATGGAGCAAGTCAAGGATTTTGAAGCTAAGGTTTGAAAAATACATAAGTTGATCATAAAGTCATATTTCTTAACAAACATGTATGTTCCGAAGATAACGGGTTATTAATGGATTTTAGTTTAAGCAACAACCGGTGGTCATCTTACTAGATTGTTCCAAACTTCAACTGGGTAGAGGCAGAGTGGATGACAGTGTTGCTGCTTTCAGAAAGCGTTTGGAAATATTCAGAGAGCAAACTCTACCGATGCTGAAAAATTTGGACCAAGAACATCGGCTACAAATCGTAAGACAGCATGATTTATTTTTATGTCAAGTACCTAGGGAATGTAATTAGATTTTTACCTTGTGGCTGCTATCACTTTACGTTTTGTTTATAAACAAAAAATTACTGTTGGAGGCAACGTGATAATAGTATTTCTACACACCTCCATTGATAGATGACTCCGACAGCCCTGGCCCATACATGTATAATATATTTGTTTTCGTTGCTGATTCCAATGAAGTAACTAATTAATAATAAATTCCAAGTAATAAGTAATAAGCAATTCCAAGTACATAATCGAACTGAGAGTTCAGTACATAAATGAATAAATATATATTATATACACCAATAAGCGTTATTTCAGGTATCGTTTTAGAATGGTCTGAAACCGATTTTCATGAAGAAAATATTCAAAAAATTGCGTTACTTTCTACAATTTTGAAGCCATTGCAACAGCTTCATTTTCTTCGAAAATTCACTAACATCAATACACCCAGGAAAAAATGCTTGAACCATTCAAATTAACACTCTAAAAGAGTATTTATGTTGACTCAAAAATATTTAGTGTCGGGAGGGGGACCACAGTTCCACTATTGAAACCCAAAATTACTAGTTTATTATGGATGGCTCGGTAAGTCCCATCCCTAGATGACAGTTATTGATTTGTTAGTCTAATTTCTCATTACTACCACATTATGACAGGTACGTACCTATGTAAAGGTTTGTAAAACATTGTGATTTTGAGACTCCATGGCTATGGGTTTTTATCTGAAAGGCGATAAAGTTTTGATTGATTGATTGATTGGATTAGCTTTCATTCGTTGGTCGGTATATAAGAAATTGTTTACCCAAAGAATCATACATTCAAAGGCGTAGATATGCAGGTGTATACACACGGTATTACATACATTTACACAATTACCTATACACGATATTACATTATATATATTACACGAACCTCCCCTATTTATGAGTGTCTATACTCACTCAACGTCGCTAAAGGAAAGCTTCGTTCACGATTAAAGAGGAGGTCCACGGATTTTAAAATAGCCGCAGTACTCGCTCGTAACTCGCTGATTATTTTCAAATAAGAAGGACGTAAATCGGTCAAGCCCTTTGGCATTGCATAACGAAGAAACAAAACAAACACAGAAACAAGCAGACAAACTTTGAGTTTTATATTATAAGAATATACAACTAAGTAACATTATAAATCAATCAACAACATCAAATAATCATTACACAGAACGCAAATTCAATTGTATAACTATATTTCACAGGTTGATGGTGATACTGATCTTCCCACCGTTCAGGAAGAGTTCAATAAAATGATATTGACAGAAGTTGACAGACTGAGAAAAGCAAATGGCTTGATCGTACCAGATCAAACTACTGTGGCTAACGGTGACTACGAAGCACTTTTACAGGATCTGGAGACCGAAGACGAAGAAATCAGTACAATTTCTAAAACGGTTGCCGCTTACAACAACAATCACATGGGTCCCGGTCGTGATCGACCCTCAAGAGATGCTATTAGGGATATGTACGCTCAAGTAGAAACCTACAGGCTTGATTCTAATATGTAAATTACTACCATGAAGTGCGTGTCAATGTTTCCCTGAGATATTAAAATCGACACCTATCATCATTATACAATTGTAATACATTGTAATATTGTATTAACTTATTAAAAGATAATCTGTTATGATAATCTGAGATAAAGGGATTTAGCACCTCGGTATCCCTCAGCTAAAAAGTATATCTTAAAAATGGCTATATTTTTGTTATTACCATCAGATATTTTTAAACAAACAGGAACACAACACGCATGACATTGTTTGTCAATATATCAAACTAAATGAACAAAAAAAAAAAAAAAAATACTGCTTTAAGTGGAACAACATTTCCCACGAATGTGAAGATAGAAATCAAGTGGTTCATGTGGGTTATGTATACAATACCTACTGTAGTTTAAACAGAATATCAATTTGAACAATATGGGACTAGCATTATGATATTGTATTACATGGTTAGTTGAAAAAAAAGTAATTTCCCTAAAAACAGTAATGTACCCTACGTAATAATTATCAACAGACTTCGAACAAAAATAAGGATAATGGGGACTATGATGAACCCACCGTTTCCACGTACCATTCATCATGTGGTTAAGAATTTGGATTCAGATTATTACCAAATCGAGAAAATGAAATTAATAAGCCTTGAAACTTGTTACAAACTTTGATCAGAAACCTCTTTGAAACTACCCTGTATTGTCGAGGTTTTTTTAAACATTATCATTGGTTTATGACCTTCCCTATAATAAATGGCAGTAGCATTCAAAACAATGCGCAGTTATCGGATCTTTCAACGGAAAAAGTCTCAATGTTGTAGAGATGTTCTTACCATGAAATTGTTACCTAATTTATAAGAAGGTGCTAAAGAATGTACAAATGCATGATAAATAATTATCTCATGTATTTTTTAAACAGAAGGAAATATAGTGCCTTTGTACTCAAATGTATCGGTAGCACAAAATTATAGTAGAGGGATGAGTGAATTGATAATTACACTTCATCTACACTTCATTGGAATTGAACTATTTTCAAAGTCAGCATCAACCCCTCTGTCGACGTTTAAGATACCGTTCCTTGTAATGAGTCTTACTTAAACATTCACTTCACATTTGTTTGAATGCACCAGGTATTAGGTTTTTTAAATCGCTCCACAATTACGCAAACTGGAGAAGAAAAAGTTAAAACTAGTTTGAAACCGAATGACATTAAATTCTCCACATTTTTAGAACGATCAAAAGAATTGTAGAAAAGTTCCAAGAAAGGATTGCTGAGCCGACAGGACACCAATTTTCTTGCATTGATGCAGTACTTGCTCAGGACGAAATGAGGGTGTGAGAATTTTATTTCTGTATTTTGTGGAAAGTACCTAGTGGGTGCCTAAAAGTTTATTGAGGGGTTTGGGAGATTGCTCAGTGAAAAAGTTTTCATCCTGGTTTTCAATATGAAAATTAACAACTTACTGTTCCTATGATACTCTCTCCTGTACGTTTTCTATTTGAACTAGAGATTAGTGGTTATAGATAGGTACGTAATACATACTCATGATTAAATAAAATATTGTGTTATTTTTACAATGGTCGTAGAGTAAGTTCTTTAGCATGTATTCGATTTGTCTTTATTTTATATACTTCCTGTTAGTCAAGTCAGCATTATTGACCGATATGAGTGATTGATGTGATTCACGTGTATTTTTCGGATTAATGTCCAATTTGGTTCAGTGTAATATTTGGTCCTCATCAGGCAAATTCATTCGGTCAACCTGAATAAATCAGTGTCATTTGGATTTATCCGACAGAGCAAGTAATAAAGAGTTCCTCTCAAGTGCATGTTTTGATGAATTTCCCCCTGATGGTTTGAATATATTATCAAGAGATATTGTGAATATCATCAAGTTAAAGATTTAGAGAGATTTGTTGCTATTAGGTACACTAAGCTACACGAGAACTAAGCTACGTACACCATGTCTCACAATTATTCTGAAAACTTAGGTACCTAGCAGTATAGGTACTTCATCAATTCACTTAACAACGTGATACTCATAAAATTAGGAAATAAACCGAATAACGGACACCAATGAGTGTTACTGACATGAATCGAGCCTTTGGTGTGCTACATGTGCTGAAGCATTTAAGGCATAAATAATATTTGCCAGAAAAATAGTCACTAGGATAAGTGTTGAACAAACAATATGTACCTAATATCATTTTTGACAATGAAGTTATCTATTTAAAAAAAGATTTGAAGAATTTTATAATACCAAAAATTGAATGAGAAATATTCTTCCTATTTACATGATTGGGTGGAGCTGTATAATATCCGATTCATACAAAATGAGCGCAAAGAAGCCGCAAGTTTGGTGTATAAGAAATCCTAAAATCAAAATAATAATGTACCTCGCTGAGAGCATTCATAATTAAGTAAAGCCCTGAACTCAAATAACTTGAACATAATTACGACTCAATCATCTATCATATCGAGTAAAAACATGCTAAAAGAGAATATACGAAGGGCGATCTGCTTTAATAGCAGGATGGTGTTGGCTATGCCACATTACGAATACAAAGTAAACCCGCCGGATCTCGCTGAACATGCGACTTTTTCGCTTATTGTACCCTGTAAGGCGAAGTATTGTGTGTGGATCGTGACCAATGGAGCCAGTCGACCATGGATGTTTGATCGAGATCGGCATTGCATCTCCTTCATTCGGACAGATTGAGCGCCGAGAGGAACATGGGTTGTGCTAACTCTAGATACCATCCGAAAAACGTGAGTTTGCATACAGTAGACTTCTAACATCTACATTCATTAATTAATTTTAGCGAATTTTTGAAGAAAATTCAGATATTGCAATGGCTTCAAAATTTTGGTAATTCTCCATGGAAATCCGTTTTAGACCATTCTAAAACGATTAATGAAGTTTAATACTTTTTCATATATATATACCCTGGAATCGAGCTTAAAAAATCCTTAAAAAAATTCATAATGTCAATAATTCCAAAAGAAAGGATGAGTTCGTTTTTCAAGAATTTTCGGAGTACTCCAAGGGGTCAGATTTCGAAAAGTTAGAGTCAAAAATCGTTAAAAACTTTTTTTTAAAAAAAGGTTTGCCATCTTAAACACCATTGTGATTTGCCATCTTAAACATAGGGGCATTGGTACGAGTATACTTATTCGGAATCAGCGTAAAATTTCCCATAAGAATCACGCACCAAATCGGTTAAAATGATTGAAAATTCGCTCATCAACTCATGCTGCATGAATGGAACTTTTTACAATTTAGAGGGGCGAACCCAGTTACAAAACAATATAACATTAGTAAGAAACAACTACAGGTTGGTATATATGTATACATATGAATAATTATAACATTGAACATAAATATAAATTACTAGGGAATCAGTAGGTACTGAAAATACAGGAACCTACCCTGGTGACGAATATCTACTCACTCAACGTAGCTTAGGAAAGACTCATTCAGGATTAAAGGGGACGTCCACGGATTTTCAACTTAGCCGCTGAATTCGTTCGGAACTCCCTGATAATTTTGGAATAAGAAGGACTGAGATTAGAGTTGAACCTACAAAGTCCATACCAGCTGTAATATTTTTGCAAGCAATAGAAAATTAGTAAAGATGGAGATCGGTTATTATAAACCAGTGGTCCCCCCCCCCCTTGGGGTCGCATGCGGACTTTAGGGGAAGGGGGGGGGGGGAGAGACTGTAGTAGATAATAATAACATAGGATCAGAAGATATTGACAAACAGGCTTCACAAGACCAAGGTGACAGCTGATTTCAATACTCTGCTATTCTGTTGTATGTCGCATTAACTAATTTCCCTGAAGTAGCCTGTATCACGAAAGTTACCATTTGTTCCAATCTAGTTTCCAAGTCTTTAATCATGTTCCCAAAATTGAGCGTTTTAACTTTCGTGTTACTGACATCTGTAGAAAGTGTAATTGAGGCGCCAGGTGGAAAAAGGGCCTTCATCGCT
>JAEMON010000003.1:25259353-25270332 GCA_030264115.1 Lygus lineolaris | reverse complement strand
TTTGCTTTTTCGTCCAATTTCCAATCAGATTCCCTATTGCACCTACCTAATTATATCTTGATGAATGTCGAATGTGTAGGTATATAAATAAAATATGACCACAATAAAATTGATTATGATAATGATTATTATGACTACAATCATACAAGGGTAGGGTCAACTTCATCGGCATTGACTATGTACACCAAAAAGTTGTAAGAAAGTATTACTGGCTGCTAATTGCAGTCACTAGCGTACGTTTGAAGATATTAATTTTAGTTTGAACTTGATACAATGGATCGAGGTTGATAAAAATACTTCAGGAGGCTGCCGTGAAGCTAATGGCCCGTCAGTTAGTAGTTTCAAAGTCGTAGAGCGCGACACATGAGCCGGAGCCACTATTCTTAGACACTAAGGAACGTGTAGAATACCTAGTTTGTTGTAACTCGTATCTCTTTGCAGGTGGACTGCACCAGAAACACCGACTAGAAACAGCAGGACATGGCTACCCTGGTGAGTACTTAGTTTTCCTCTATGAATGAAACACATTGACGGAGATTTCGTGAAATTGACTCGAATTTACACAAAAAGTTCAATTTATCAGTCAATTACTAGTCAACTACAATTTATTTTCATTATGGTTTCGTGTGGCCAATACCTTTTAATAAAAATTTCCTTCTTAAATCTCTAAATCTTATTTATCATGCATAAATAAGACCCAGTTATTGTTCATCTCTACATTTGATTCGGTGTCTGTACGTATGTGGAACTTGTCACAGTCTTGTTTGTATTTTTTCATATTATTATACTGACGGAGTGTCTTTATTATTAGACATTACTACTAATAAATAATATTGCTTACAATGCAGTTTGAAAAGTGTGGTAGATAGGTACCAATAATGTCTAAGAACCACACACTGCGTAACCTCACGAAATAATGTTACATACAACAGGAGATCAAGAAAACTATATTTTTTATGAACAAATTATCAAAAGTTGTTTTTTTTAATGAATTTGCCCGAATAGCCAGCTTTCAAACTTCCAGTGAATCGAATTGAGTAATTTTCGCTCCTTCATCAGAGTTATGAGAATGAGTTATACCTAATGGGAATTATTTTTTCCCAACTCTTCTCCACATTATGCGAGGTATTCATCATTAGGCATGATGTTTACTGGTTGGATAATAACCACCCCCAATCCAACCTTATTGGGCTATCGGTTTGTGTTTCAAAGCTCCTCATTTACCCGTTTGCCGCCAAAGGTTACTAACCCGTACGTACACAATCTTGGACGACAAGAGTAGTGAAAACTTGAACATTGATCGTTTTGTTACGGACCCGATTTAAACGTAAACAATACCTACGTAGGCGAATTTTTATCGATAGGATCCATTCAGTAAGTATCATGAGAGAGGAGGTTGAAGATCTACTCGTTGCTAGAGAACTGGTGTGCGGGTTTGAAACTTCTACCTTATTTCAAGGTGTAGAGACTGATCGTAATGTGTAAGAGTATTTTTTGAATAGTTTCGCTCAAATTATTTTTATGTAAGTTCTCATCAAGATTCCATGCGGAGTGTCTGATTCTGGGGATAGAATAAGACCATTGTAGGACGGCCTTTAACCGTACACGAGTAATGTTCATTACTTATAATAAATGTTTGTTGCCGGGAAAATATCGATGAAATTAAATTCAAATAGGTATTGCTTGAGCCCTTCATAAATGTGAATAATGCCTGATCTCATATCTTGCTGTTCTGAACTATTATTATAATTATAAACCAATTGAGTTATTTTCAACATTAGGTCTTTTACCTATTATAAAAAATATTCATTTCGTCGTTACTTCTTCCCGAAAGTCTGGTAATTCCCAAAGGGCTTGTCTTGCTAGTTGTATAAGAATGATTAATCATAACTAGGCATTATAATTTGTTGGGAATGGGGAGTCCAGCTCTCAATACACAGCGCTTTTCTAAATTTATTTATCGACATCTACTAATAAATGATCTCAGTAACTGGATCGTTTGGCGGAAAAAAGTATTCCTATCACACATTCTCTGAACTCTTTTTTTTTTTCATGTCGGCCAAAGAGAGTGGAAAAGTACTTTTTAAATAGAGCAAAAGGACACCTACATAACAACAATGTTTAACTACCTCCTACTGTTTTGTTGTCTTACAGAAGAAGCAAACATTTCGATATGTTTTTACCACTCCTGCCTAATAACGTTGGTCCGAATCCTATTGTTCAAAAAGATCCGAAAATCTTAAGATTTTGGCGACGACTCTTTAGGATCCGGGAAAAAATACTCGGAGGGGTTGACTTGTTCATGAGATTCGACTTCTATTTTGCACTCCCGAACAGAAATAGTCGTGGCTCTAGTTTAGTTCAGGGCGGGATGGGATATGAAATTTACCCGACCCCGTTTCAGATGCCGCCTGATTCAGTTTACCTTCATCTACCATATTTTGCCGCTCTTGTTGGTGGATCCCGTTTTTAAAATTCCGATTCAGGTACATAGCAGTCCTCTTTATGGAAGAATTATTATTTTAAGTCTAGCTTTTTTCACGTACACGTTTTTTTCATAATTATTATAATTGTATTCAAAATAGATCAGGGTAGGTACTTATTCACCTGAATTTCAACTAGATTTGGGAGGTTATCACCCATTGAGTCCAATTTACATATGAAAAATACTACAATACTAAAATGCAAGCATCTTTACTGTAGTATTGTAAGCAAAACAGTTAGGGTTTGTTTGTTGTAAAAATAACTCAATAAATTACAAAAGACAGTCTTGGTCAATTAGAACATCAAGTTATTGACCAAATCTTTATAACAACCAATCACAGATAACAGCACCGATGTGTTAAGCACAGTCAAGCGTCTCAACACTAACTAAACCTGTATTTACATTACTTACCTATCAGGCGTTTCAGATTATATACCCAGTATATACCTATACCTAACGGATAATATATTTTCCTCTAAGCGGTTATGGTTTTATTTAAATCGAGATAAGAAATCGAGATAGTTCTTGTTAGGTAAGGAACTATAGCCATCAAAATAATGTTTCCCCAAGAATTTGAATAAAACTAAATACCTAAGTATCCTTTACAGATACCTAAATTAAAATGAAAACGACAATGATTGTTCCAATTGTTCGCAAGATATCTCACTACTGGAGAGATCTAGCGCCTATATCTATAATAGTACCTATCCTAGTTCCTCTACCCACTAAATCTGATTAAAAACGCGTAACGAAATCCTCACCATGACAAGAGTTATTTTTTGAAATATCCAGTAGTGCATTCATATTTCTGATTTAATGGTGACAAGTTAGAATTGAGTGAATACTCACCTCATGATGCCGTTCTTTGCATTTCACAGGACTTCGAAATCCCTGACACGACTGCCCTTAAGAATTCCAAGGTTCCAATTATATGGGTTTTAGGTACGTATTGTACGAATGTATTTAACGAAGTAATGAATATGCGATTTTGAAATTAGGAATTACAATTCCTAATTTTACTGAAACGGATCAGTTGAGGCACACTTTAACAAAATGAAGCACTCTAATTACCTTGGCATGAAGAGGAGCTGGCACTAATGAGCTGTGTCAGTACCGATGGAAATGATAATGAACTACAGAGTTTGAATTGTTCTAGCTACAAAAAAAACTGCTTTCACCTCCTATGCCGATCCTCTTGGAGTAAAAAGGTTGTCCTAAGAGGGTAGATACTTATTAGAATTTTTCTTGAATACGTAGGCAGTTCCTTTCCATGAACATAAATATTTGTTTCCTTATCGATGGAAGATGTTTCAAGTAAGACACAAAGGATAGATATTAACATGAATAAAATATCGATTAATGTTCATTTATGGTTTCAACGGGCCAAACCTTCTTCATAGAATCTGTATATTTACAGGGGGTCCTGGGTCCGGCAAGGGGACACAATGCGACAGAATTGTGGAAAAATACGGATTCACCCATATATCCACAGGTGATTTGCTGAGGGCTGATGTCGCATCTGGCTCTGAGAGAGGAAAAGCTTTGGAGAAAGTGATGAAAGAAGGGCAACTCGTATCCATGGTGAGTAATCGGCTGAGTACAAATTCGTCAAAACCTTTTTTAATGATAGGATTACCGTTTTAAAGTATTTCTATAATATCATTACCCAGTCCATGCAGTTTTCCGACCTCTCTATAAAAAGTAAAAAACGTGAATGCTGAATGCTAAATTAAATGCTAAAACAAATGCCAAATTAAATGCTAAAGAAATTTTTTTTTAAAGTGAATCTTAATCCATTTGCTGAATGCTAAATACACACATTGCAAGCCTATTCCCCTTGCTGGTCCGGAAAACACATTTTAGAAGCTTTTCCATGCTCTTTAATCTTTACCTCATGGTGATACAAAGATAAGAGAAGACCTGATTCCGAGTGTCGAACTTATTGTTTTGAAAACAACAACTGTAAGTAAAAACAATATTGAAAAATACAGGGAAGAAAGGGGTTACTCCATTTCATAAATTCTTGAGATTCAAGTAGACGCTGGTTCCCTAGCCAAATATTTATGTTCTTGATAATCCTTTCTTGTCAGTTTATACCGTAGTACCTATACAACTAATCAATAATAATATATTGAGGAACTATGACTCAATAGGATAGAATTCTTGCCAGTTAAACGAGTACCTATGGAAGAAATAGATTTCCCTTTTCCCCACGGATTCTTCATTTGGTAGTACCAAACTGTGAAGTACCTATACTTTCTAATACTTGCTACTACCTGTATTACACTAAGCCAATAAAATAATCGATTTTGGTGATTGTAGCCTACCCACTCCTCACCCTTAAACACGTACAGTAGGCACTTACCATTGATTGAGCATAGAATAATTTTGTTTCACAGAAAGTAGTTCTCGGCCTGCTTGCGGAAAAGATGCTAAATGAACTTTCCAATTCAAAGGGTTATCTCATAGATGGTTATCCACGGGAGCTCGCACAAGGACAAGCGTTTGAAAAAAGCGTAAGCCCTTGTTATAATAGTGCTGTACTACCTCCTCCGTACGTAATGTTACCACTTAGTGCATAGTTCATGGAAGAAGTTGGTAAAATACTTTTACAATATACATAAGTAACTTATGTTAAGTATATTAGCATTTATAAATTGAGAGCACATATAGTGAACACCTAGTGATAGTTATTTAAACCATAGTTTGAAATCCCTACCTTTCAGATCGGATTGTGTGGGCTCGTACTTTATTTTGAAGCATCAGATGACACTCTGGTAAAGCGACTTCTGCATAGAGCTCTCTCATCAGGTAGAGAGGACGATAACGAGGAAACTATCAAGAAGAGGCTCAATACTTTCCACACCCATAACGACCCTATCGTTCAGGCGTATGCCTCAAAAACCAAAAAGGTAAACGGGAGATAAGTATATACCATTATAATAGATCTTGGGTTCTACACAACACTTCACACAGTAGAAGTGGTAGAATTTGAATCCAGGGGGCAGCTCGAAGTTGATCATTTTCTCAACAGAGTGCATAGGTACCCTTCTTGAACAGATGTCAAATCGAGCGTGTTCTATTAATTTCTAAATTATTGGTTTCTATTAAACAACAGCCGTCTACATTGGAAGAAACTTTATTTTTCCATCATCCCATCAACTAACCTACTTTGCTAATGTCTATGCACTATTAATGTTGCAGATTTCTGCTGAAGATACTCCCGAAATCATATTCGCCCAAGTTGTTGAAGCCATCGATGCGCTTATTAGTAATAATTAATCGCTAAGTTCCTCTTTTCGTCAATATGTTATTTGGTACAACATGAATAGTTATGTTACCCAATGTGATTGGTGATCATTCGAAGTAGGTATATTCATGAACTTCAAACTAAAGAATGATGCACATTTAGTCCTGAAAGGAATGGCCTATAAATAGTAAAAATAATATTTATGAAAACACCAGTGATGCGTAGGTAATGACAATAGGTAGGTACATGGTAGAGGTCGGAGGTAGATATAAATGGTAGGTACCAAGTATAAACTATGTAACAGTCAATCAACTGAACATTACGAGTAGGTAATATGAAATAGAAAATCTTTCATTGAAATGTTCGTCTGATGATACTATTTCTTATTACTGGTTTTATTGGGTTGGCACTCTTTTTACATTGTTTTATGATAACATCACTATAATTATTTATTGGTAATCATTTTAAGATACTAGACAAAATTTCCTATTGGTGTCATCAAACTGTAAAATATGTAAATGTATTGTAATTAAACAAAATATATTAAATTATTTTATCGTCCAACAACAGTTTTTCATACATCATCACACTTCATAAGTCTGAAATGCGAACGGAATAAAGTTGGTGTAATTCATACTTTCAGAGCCCAAGAAGAATGGGACTAAATTTAAATGCTACCAGCCTTTGTGTGCTAAATGCAATACCGAGAAGAACCCACTTTACAGAACTGCATAGAGATGATCATCGTGCGATTTGAGTGTGTATGATTTCTGTCCAGTTGCTAAGTAGCTATGTTGGAACTGATTATTTATTTAGTGAATATTGCGTTGTAATAAATTAGTACATAGATATTTCTTATCCCTATGAGCTTTGGAGTAATCTATTTGGGATCTATAATTAAAGGTGTGCTCACCTCAATATGAATTGTTCGTTGAATGTCTTCTGTTGGCATTGGTATTCTCCACTAAGTACAGATTGGAGGAAACCCATCAGGTGTAGTGGTCGTCGGATAGCAGTAATCTAATAAATTATGATTGGGGGCAATTTTTTGTTCATATAATGACTTTACTATTGGTTTACGATATGAACTACATTAAACTGTTATCCCAGAATGTACCACATTAATACACACCACTAACATGCCCCTCGTGACCTGGCCAGGGGGGGGGTTCATATTTTGTAATAAATTATTCATATACGTCGATATTAATTTTATACCTTACTCAAATAGGTGTAAGTATATGAGTTAGGTACTTACTGGTTACCAATGTATAATGGTTTACTAACATAGGTCTTGAATTCGATGTACCTCATCGTTAATTTGAATTTTTTCGACATAGCCATCTATTTATTACTTTGTTGTTTAGAGTGAACCTATCTGTTCCATATTGGATTGATATCTACTCCCCATGAATAATGAATGAATATTTTTTAATAAATTACAGGAAACAAGTGACACAAGGAAACACTGATTGCGGGCGTTCCGTCCGACTGACCCATCATTTGATAGTTCCCTTGAAGTGTCGTAGCCATGGAAAATGGATCTCATGATTTATCCATCAAAACCAACCCAAATAGTCTTGATCTGTAACCGATACAATATAAGGTATGCTAGTCAACCGAGTTTCTGTTTTGGTATCGGTAACGTTTGTGGTATTACTACCAGTATCATTAGCTTCTTCACCGGTTAGGGGTTATAAGGTAGGCATCGCACATGATTCCAAATTACTTAGTATTGCATGATAGTTCCAATCGGTATCAAGTATCAATAAGGTGCTAATCGACTATTTTTCTTCCACGGGACAGTCCGTTTTGAGATGTTCCCAAGGAAGTCCTCCAAAAGATATTAAGTATCATTTCACTGCTGCCTGCAAACAATCAAGCTTGAAAGCCATTGCTGCAAAGTCCTTTTCTACCGTACAAGAGTGCAAACAACTGGCCAATAAAAATCATGCATTTGCCATCAATTTTGCTCACAAAGGTACGTAGGTATAAAATGTATGTAATTATGTATTCACATTTATGTAGAGAACCTATATGGGGGAAATCTACTCATTCTGGTTGAGCTACTTGAGCTGTATACTTACTCTCTTATTTATAAATACAATTTACACAAATATTTAGTAAATTCAAAACCTGTTGTACTTTCAGCATTACTCCATCCAGTAGCGCTGGACTTTAACAAGGAGACCTGTATTATATACGAATGCCCTGAGTTTAGTATTCGGCAGTCTGAGCAGGCAAACAGTGTTTACGATTATTACAGCTCGTACGCTCGTCCTTCTCGTAAGAATGATAAATTGCTTCCTGTATTGATCACGCTATTCAGTATTTATTTAAAATTATTATTGTATTAGTAAATTTTTCCGTCCTAGCACAGAGAGTTTTAAAAGCCATGCTCTTGAAACCTAAACTGGTGGTACACAAAGAGTGTGGATTCTTTCAGAGAATAGGGAGGGAGGAAACCCTGATTGTCACTGAGACCAGCAGATCTATTGTGACTTGATTCCCAACTCGAATGTTAAGAACCTCTTCTTTCACAAAGTGAAGGAGGTTTTCAGGCATATCCATGGCAATATCGGCGGATGTCACATCCTTTCTGAATACCAGACACTCAAAGGGTCTCACATGCTCTGATGTTTCCACCCCCTCGCAGCAGAGACGGCATTCATCTGTCCTGACCTTACCGATTTTATGAAGGTTACCTGCAAGCTTGCGAAGATTTGTACGCCTTAACAGGGACAGAACAGCATAGCGCGTTTCTTGGAAATGGTTATGAAGCCCCTATATTTATTGGTGTATATTAAAAACTCAAAAGTCAACATTGATATTATACTTTCATTTAATGTTTAAGAAACAAACTCATCGTGACCTGTTGACATTTTTTTAATTTGCATTGTTTGTTTCGATATAGCTAAGGCAAATGTTAGTTGCATTCCCAAAGTCGGCGTGTTTCAAATTCACCGAGAAAGAAAATCGTTTAGTAACGCTGAGAAGGCCTGTGAAAATGAAGGAGGGCAATTGGCTGACATTGCCTCGGACCTTCACACAACTCATCTCTCCTCGCTCATTTCTTCACTCAACGTTTCAGTAGCCTACGTGGGCCTTAAACAGTGGAACGAGTCTCAGGATGATTATTTGACCTCTCAAGGTGCCTAATAATTGACACATTAATGGATACCTACCTTTTCTTCCATACTTCCTTTCTTCCATCCTCATATGTGTGAACCCATTCTCCCAACTACTTATTTATTGGTGTTGCGTTACATAATACGTAAGCAGTAAGCACTGTCGAGTAAACTATCTTCGAACCGCTCGCGGGAGGCTCCACTGGAGCCCTCGCTAACTATGGCTCACGCTAGGTAGCTCACGTGGGCCACTAGTGGACTCCACTTGACAGTCAAGTCGGACCAAGAACGGTTGCGTTCGAAGGAAGTTTCTCCGGGAGACGGTTGTTGGCAAGCTTGTAGAGGCTCCGATAGACAAGGTAAGGTCGGTTTCTTGCTGTTTCGAAGGATACTCCATAGTTCTAAAGCCTCCAGACAACCCGTAACATACTAACTTAGTTCGTGCAGTGGTGCTATCAGAAAACTTATTTTTTCCAATGGAATCAATGGAGGTTAAAGACTGCAATAATTATAGTCAAACACCTTTCGCATCATTCAATCTCGAATCAATCAATAATCGAAATCAGATTCATTCATCAATAAGAACAAAAATAAAAAATGAAAACAATGCAAAATGGAAACACTACTAAAGACACTCACAAAAAGCAAGAATGTGGGCAACATAATTAAATTTCCATCATTATAATAGCTATAAAACATCTCTACTCTTCAGCTCTTGCTGCTTCCAAGCAAGAATCTTCCTAAGCCGTACGAAATTGAAAACTAACTGCCTTAATGTAAGTAGGGTCGGGTATTCATCCTACTGGTGAGCCACCAATAACTGCCCATCACCTGATGACAAATCTGTACTAAATCTCCTCTACAATATTTCTATCTCTTGAAGGGCTTCCACTGAGTTGTCTCAAGTTTAGAGCATGGGCACCGAACGAACCACGCCCAATACCGCAGACCAAGTGCGTGCTTGTGACGTCCAAGGGCTACTGGAAAGTAAAAGACTGTGAAAAAAAACATCCATTTTTATGTGAGCTTAAACGCGAGGGTCCGATGCAACCTTGCCGACGAATAAAGCACACCAGTAAGATTTTTTTCCATCATTAATAAGAAATTTTTTCATGTAGATTTGAATAAGTGAAAACAAAAATAAATTATGAATTAAAATTAATTTATTATGCAGTGAGATAAATGTCTGCAGTTGGTATCAGATGCGATATTCTGGTGAAACAATAGGTCATGAGTCAGGTTGTTGGGTTAAAATGGGGTGGGAATAGAATGGGGGGTTAAAATTTGGCCAGCGAATGAATACAATAGATTCATACACTTTACATTCGTTCAACCACTTTCATTTCGAAATGCGGTTAGCCTGAGTTGCTATGAAATTGCTTTAAAAATCTTGAAACTTCATTACGATTACCTATTTAGGGTGAGTTCCACGAAGCTACATAGATTCATATACCTACCTTGGGATCTACTTGAAAGTGTTATGGCTTCATTGGTGATTCTAATCCACATCATAGCACCATTAACTGTGCTGCTGACTGACATCTTTCTCTTTGACCGTCTCCTGAATAACCCGTTGATTTTTTTTTCAATCACAAAGGAAGAAGAAAACGCTGTCTCAAAACATACTTCTTGTCACTTCCACGGAAAAATAGAAGGCCCAAGTGTGGTGACCCAGATCGTAAGATTCGGCAGGATCGGCGAGAGGCGAGGCGTAGACGGAAACAACGTCAGAAGCCAGACAATTCTACGATCACAAATTACTAACTTAATAGCAAAATAACTCAATATAAATTTATTGTGATTGCCACAAAAAAACTGTACTTTTTCTCACCGCTGAAGTTTATACCTAGGTAACTTTTGAATTTAGTTCCATCTCCTTAGCAAAGAGTAGGATAGAGAAAGAAAGTAGGTACCTGTTGTGGTCATACAGAAGTTCGTGTTACCACAAAAGGCCATATTTTACCGATGTTTCCGTAAAATACCATGTCTGTGCCATGTTTTGCCTTTTTTCAGCCAAATTTCTTGGGAAAAAATAAAAGAATCCTAAGTGAAAATTTGTTAAAGCCCAAACCCAAAGTTGAGTTTTCAACAGGTTAATGACATGATGTTTTTCTAA
>JAEMON010000003.1:25230011-25243677 GCA_030264115.1 Lygus lineolaris | reverse complement strand
TTTTAACTCTACCTCGTATCCTGAACCACTATAATAAACCTCGTCGCATCCGTGGACCGTGGAAGTCCCGCCAATGATTCATATTGTACTGGTGATTCTGATGAGGTGGTGACCCGCGGAACTGAGAGTGGAAAAAAAATAATAACTTGCTTCTATTTTGATACGAGAGTTCTTGTTGTTAGTAGGAGGTCAAGGACGGGTAGGGAAGAAGGCAACTGGCTTTGGGAGAGCCGCGGATTCGTAAGGGTATTTCGGCGAATCCCCCACGCGATGGACCCAGGCGGGAGGGGGTGGCTATAAAACTGAGCCGGCAAACCGGCCACTGCATCCAGTGCGTGCGTGTCTTGTGGGATTACCTTACAGAACCATCATGTAAGTCCATTTTTTTGCCCTAATAATATATAAGTAGACCCTAAATTCAGAGAGGACATTTTCAAAATAAAACTAATTATTTTTAGTAAAACCTAGGTAGGTACCTATCACATTCGAACATTAAATTTCTATTTCACTGTACCGAATAAATATCTATTGATTTTTAATTATTTCGAAACAGATTTTCCAACAAATTAAATTCAAAATTTCCTCCATAATCCACCTACCTAGATTAACTATGGAGCGCAGCAGCAACGCAGGCTTACTGCGTGCATCTGCTGCCATTGAAGAAGTTGCTGTTTCAATACCATACTGAACAATGAATCGAACATTTCAATTTTTCGATAAACATTATACAAACAATTAACAATAACCCGCAAGATTGCGTTTCTCAATAATTAATTATGCTGAACCAGAAAAAAAACATCTGAAGAGCGGACTAGTGCTTTTTAGCTATATAAGCTATAGTTATACAATGGTATCCTATTGTCATACGACAGTAGCAGGATATCGACAGATGAAGTTTTAAGGTATAAAACAAACATCATTCAGGACATCCACTAACATATTATTTTATCTTTCAAAATAATATTGTGGCCCTAAATTATCATTACATTGCAAAACTAAACTTACCAGGGAGCCTCTCACGCTATCTTTTAGTATACAGAAATACTGCAAATTGAAAATCCAGTTCATTCCAGTCCGTCGGAAAGAAGCAGCAGTTTTGGCAAGATTCGCCAAAAAATGCTATACTCAATGGAAAAGTGTAGGTATTTTGCATAATTTTAGGGCGTAAACTTCGGTACCTGCTGTGTTCTAATATAACTTAGGAGCTATACACATACTTTCACACTATAATCAATCAATCTATAATATTTCAAAAGGAATTAATAAGGAATAATAATCAATAATAAATTTATATTATTCTTTCTGTAACGGAAATTATTGCTGACACTGTCGTAAAATTATATCTGGATTTGCCTGATCTACTTGTTTTTGTCTCAGGAATATCGGGAGAGAAAGAAAAGTCCGCGAAGTGGCCCAGACTGCTTACGTTAACAATCTCAGGACGAACTTCACAAATAATTTCAGGAACAGAAGAAGTGTTGGTGAGAATAAAAATTATTCCTTTCACCTTCTTCGAATTTTTCAGTTCAATATTTTTCATTTGTAATATTATATCATCAGAGATACCTATACAATACTGCACACATGATACGGTATATTACGATAATTGATTAACAGCCTATTTATTATTATGATTATCACCATCGTCATTGTTACTATGTATGTATAAGTCGTTACACAAGAGGTGAAATAAATTGTGTAAACTAACATTTTGTTCCTGATCGACGATTATCTTCGCCTACTGGAAAGAAAATAATCAATTATTTACTCACAACAATGTTTGACATCCTAAAAGTATGGCTAATCACGTACGTGAACTACTTAGTAAGCGGCGAAGGAAACGATTACGACAACTTTTTTGGATTTCTGAATTTTGACGTACCTCATATCTCGAACGACGAGGGACCGACACTGGAAGAAAATTGGGTGAACGAGGCAGTGCTTGATGTAGCGTACTACCTCAGATCACACAAGTTTAACGAGTACGACCGTAGGTTCCAGCAAGAATCGAATTCGGTTCGCAACCTTTTCGCTAAGGTTAGCAAGACAAAATTATCAAATATATAAGACAATGTTAACAAAATACAAACTTGGAAAACCACTACAAAATGATAATATTTTCGCGTGTAAATAGGCTAGGTATACCACACTTAAAAAATATACATGACGTAGTTTCCAGATCCTCCTCTAAGATCGCTTCACTGGGAAGTCTCATACAATTGCGAAGAAGGGCTCATTAGTTGTCTAAAATATCTTAAGCATACGCTTTTGGAATCCAGGCTATCCAGGTAAAAGGACGAAAGTTATAGTTACTTTGACCAGCGTAAAATGTTTTACTTTTTCGTTTTGGACCAGTTTTTTCAACGTTGAATTCAACAGATCAATGGATACAATAACGCTAATGAGAAAACATGGGTGGACGTGGGAGAAAAATCGTGAAGTAATTGAACACACAGATGAGGAATGTCGAAACCTCTTAGACGAGGACTGGATGAACCCGGAGCCTTTCCAAGGTTTGCCTTGTGTTGCTAATTTCTTTTCCTACGCATAAAACAACATACTTTCATAAAACAACATACTTTCATAATAGATTCTGGAATCACTGCTTTGGCCTATAATATTGCCGATAGAATAATATAGATTTCATTAAAGGTATTACTGTGCCTTATCTTCATTTATCAACATCTTATTTTGCATGTCGTAGGACCGCTTCAACGGTTCCAATTTCGGGTCACTGCCAGCTACTATATGTGCATGTTTACAATGCAAAGGCACCCCGAGCTTTCCACGTTTGGGGAGCCGTGCAATAACTTTGCCAGCTGTCTGATCAATAGGACGTTTGCCGAAAATAGCGACCCACGTGCCAATGATCGCATACCATTCGCTTGTGCAATATACAGGTACTTTCCTAGTAAGAAACATGGGAATCAGGCCGGATAAAATATATTGAATGTGGCGCATAGATTGTTGATGGCCACCTTATTAATTTTTTACTCTTCGAAAATTAAAATGTGACATCTGAGAATTCACATAAATTTCTGCCCTTGGAACTCATCCTTGCTTATAATAAGCAGATTATATTTGTTTAAATATTGGTTCATATTATGAGGCTTTTCACTCCACATCAGTCAATAGAAACTCGAAATCTAAATTTGTCTCTCATAAATTACGAGTAATTTAGAACATTCCAAACGGGTGGTGAACAATCATGGAGACCAAAACTATCGGGCACACATTTCCCTGGCTAGGTACGATTTTTGATGATCGTGAAAACCATATAATAAAGCCAAGTTACACAGTGCAAAGCTACACAGTTGCAGAATAGATCTACTCACCTAAAGTTGGAAATATCTGCTTGGCATTTTGAGCGTCCACAGATATTTCTGTGGGGGATTTTTGACCCAACCTCAGCCCAAAAATTTATTAATTAAAAACAACATATATCATGTATCTTATTGTCGATAGATGAGGCAACATAAAACTTACCTATAAACATTTCAAGCTCAAACTTGGAAAAACAGGAATCATTCAGGAAAGTTTCAACTGTGAAGGCTATGTATTTCACTCCTAAGTTGAATTTTGAAGTCTCAATAGAAAGCCTGATCGGCCCACGTTGATCGGCTCTAAAAATAGCATGTGAGAACCATCAACAAGCTCAATGAAATCCACAACACAATACGTACTTTTCTGAAAATAGCAGTATTCTGTTTATGCATTGAATAAACAAGGTTGTTAATTGCCCTTGAAAATTACCGAATAGTCATAATCCCTTTAAAAACAGTAATGTGAGTCAGATTTATTTTTGCGTTATATCATTGGAATATTTATTTTATCAAGTACCTAGTTACCTACCTAGTGCATTACCCAAACCCCCAAATAGAAATAGGTTCCTACCGAACCCATATTATCGTCAAACACACGGAAATTTCATGAGCACAGATAAAAAACTATAAGTACATAATTATTCATTCGTTCAAATAAGAACTTAATGGAAATAATCATCTATTCTTTAAGTTTTTGCCCTGATCCGTGTTGTCCGGTAAAAGTATTGAAAAGCGCATCAAAGGCTGCTTCCTGTGGTGATCATGCGGAGAACCCTTGCGTCAAATACCTTGGCAACACGACAACCAACAAAGATTGCAAGTTGGGGGAAAAGATGGTATGATTTTTTGTGAATACACAATTCAATATTCAGCCCCGGCCCCCCTTTGCTGCTACCTTGAGCCTAAAGGCTAAAATTGAAGAAACGTGGAACACGCTTTTCCTTCTTTAAGTTCTGTTTCTCAATTCCGTGCCATAGCTGATTAGCTGAACGATGGAAATCTGGAAGCTTTTTATCGTTTGCTGATCGGCCAATACCCTTCTCAGAAGGGGAGCAGAGGATGTGGTGTGATGTCTGATAAATTCATAGCTTTCCAACGAGTGGCGAACGATTTCTGTGGGGTTGAAAATGGGGAAGTTATTTTTCCCTTGCAACGATTGGTTGTACGTGAAAAGCATCAGAAGTTTTTCTGCGACTTCGGGACACAAAGATAAATGGACGTCCTTTCTTATTCTTCAAAATTATAGTTCTAGGAGAGCTTTCCAAAAAGGTGAAGTATGATGAGTCGGGAATGAATTGAAGGAGGCGAAAAGGGGAAAAAACGCGTGCGACGTCATCTGGTATGTATCGCCTTTTCCTTCCGTCACGTGGGAACCACGTGAGAGGGAGATACATATCAGATGACACGCTTTTGCTTCCGAGTCTACCGAAGGTAGTGGAAGCTTTATTTTCAATTTGAGAATGAAAAAAATGATGTCCTCCAAAATTGAAATTTCCACTCGCATTTTACGTGCCAGAGCTTCCTGAACAAATTTGGTTCAGTGTCTGTCGGTCTGCCTGTCCGCGTTTCCTTGTTATAGCCACATCTTCCATAGTTTTTATCCGATTTTGTTCAAATTCCCAGGGATTATGCTGATAGATCCTCTTCATGGTCCCTTATGAATTTCATCATGATTGAATCAACGGTACGCTTTACGCATGCGTCAACGTTAATTTCGTTTACAATTATGTTGATATTTTGTCTTCACTTACAAACATCAACACGATCAAGAGTTTTGAATTTACACTATTTCAAAATTTCTTGGATGCGAGGAAGCTATGTGCCAATTCCACTTGGCAGAGTATTTTTCCTTCAGCTTGTTCCAGTCAAAATTCTCGAATTTTGGGGCTGAAAATTGGGATACAGGGGTTTTCGATGGTGCTGAACCCGATTCTGAAGTCAATTATAGAAAATTCTGGCCCTAGTCCGTTCCTCATTTGGTAACGTTTTCTGTTAGATAGGTGTCGGGAAAAGCGTGTTCTACGCTAATAATCGTTAACAACCCAAACATCACCTATGATTATGAATAATGATTAATTGTTCCAAAGATTTCGTTTTTGAAGAGGTCGTCTTTTTTATGGTTGAATATAGAAATCAGCTAGGTAATTAAATCGCGGATGAAGTTATGTAGCGTAACGAAAACCACTCAAACCTAACTCCAAATAACTATATTCTTCGACATTTATATATTATTTTCAAATATTCACTATAGAATACTGATTTCAACGCAATAATGTTGAACCGATGGAACACAACCTGCTGTTGCCCACTGAAGGGATACCGTTGGGATTCCAGATTCGCATCGTGCGTTGACAGGGATGAATGTCTTGAGAAAATTGATGCTTGTGACCGTGGAACGGAAATTTGTTATAATTTAGAGGTATGCTTTTCTCGAGCATGGTTGTACCGTATGTAGCTCAACCTATTGGTAAACTATACTAGGTACGGTATACCACGAATGCTCATTGAAGTATTCCTATCGTACAGGTGTCATAAAACAAAAAGCAATACCTACATAGGTAGGTACTTTATTCAAGGTGGTTCAATCAGTGTAGGTGGGGACCTCTATTATCTACTGGCCATAAAGTAGGTGTTGATAGTTTGATAGAGCTCTTCGATTTTTTTGCGATTCGTAGGGAACGTACGGCTGTGGTTGTGCCCGTGGTTACTGGTATGATGAAATAATCAAGAAATGCTTGCCCATACCGTTTATGAAACTGATACCTGCTAGCGTGAATTTCACAACGGATGAAGAAACCAAGCCACTTGTTCAGCAGTCGGTTTGGGCTCGAAGATTCGCGTTCTTCTACAATCTTAAGCAAACTATTCACAATATGCTAGCACCCCGAAAAGCAATACAAGAAGAGGAGGAACCATCTACTTCACTACCGACAAAAGCAGATCGTGATGAAACTTGAACTGCATCTTGACTTGATTTTAAACAAAATATACCTACATACTGTTCAGTCATGTTATTCTTGCAAAAGTCAGGATCCAGCCAATATTCCATCATACTATGTTATATTTTACTAAAGGAAAATTTAAGGTGGATTGAAAGGGACTCTGAGCGTTTTCTAGGGACCGTCCATGTGAAAGTACGAGAAGACATAGGTGCCATGAAATAATCACAACATCCTAGGTGATGAAATCGTAGGCATAGTACAGAAAGGCTTCTGTCTCCAACAGTCCTCAGTGCCCTCAATCCAACGGACAAGCTTAATCTGCTATGCACACTTCTAAGAGAATTTTTCTACGCACTATTTTCTCCTTTACATCATAATTGCTACTCCCCAACGGAGCCACTAATGGGGTGACGTATCCCTACAAGTCGATCGAAGTTACAGCTAAGCTGTCAGATTACTCAAAGTTGTAGGCTTTCGAGGAACAACAGCGACAGAAAAGGAAGATACGTTTATGATCGGTGACACGGTGCCAGGAAGGAACGAACCAGGAATGAACGGATTGTTTCGCGTATGGGCTAACCATTTCTGATGAAACCGTAAATTTGTGTGTGAACAATGGAGATAGCATGATGGCTCGTTTACTACAATAAACAATAAAATACAATAAAGGAATACCAGGGGTAAAACAGTATGACTCAACCACCTTTCTCCATATTCAATAAAGTGATTACCTATCATCAATAATGTAAACTTTTTACCTACAGAGGAGGCAACGTAAAGTTTACATGAAATAACATTTCATGTATTGTTTCAGGTGGTCCTGAAATCGGAGCCGATTGTGTGAAAGTGGAAACTATTGAGGTATACAAATCACAAAATGCCGAGGCGCATCATACCGATCGATTCGTCTTGACAGAAGAGTCCCTTATAATTAGGAGAGGGGCCAACTTTTTTATAGCTCTTAGAACTGACAGGGTTTTCGATCCTGCAGTTGATGATATGAGAATAACAATGGAGTTTGGTACGTCGAAATTATTGATCAAGCTTTCTTCACAAAAATTAATCATGGCCACTATACCGTTCAGCTATAATGTTATTCACTTACTTGATTCTTGTAAATATTGTAGGGCCAACACCAAGTATCACCAAAGGCACGAAAGCAGTGATGTTGGCGACATTCGGAGACAAAGCAGAATCATGCGGGGGTAGGTGGGATGCAGTTATCACAAATTTGAATGAGAACGATATCGTCTTGGAGGTAAGCCATCCTTGAAACATCCAAACATCCATAGTTATCCACTACTTTTTCTATTTTCACAACTTTATTTCCTCTAATTATTCCAGTGGGGAACTTCGAAAGGTTTTTTAAAAATCAAATTCTTTTATTTAGGTATTAGCTTATAGTTGTCTCGAAATTTCAATAGGCCAGATGATTCTTTGAATCTTGAGATGCATATTATTCAATGGAATTGGATGAGTGTTGTGTATTTATGGGAGCCAAAAAACAGATACCTACTAAGACACCAAAGGTAATGATAATAGTACCTCGCACCTATAATAATTATTATGATAGGTGCGGAATGCTGAAATGTTCTTCATGAAACCGCATAAAGAGCACTCTCATAATTAGATAGGAAGAATATCTAATACAATAACAGATTAGGTAGGTATAGGCGGTAGACAGAGAATGCTATCAATCGTTTTGTGACAACCATATTCCAACGTCCTCGGCCTTTCCGGCACCCGATAATTTGAAGATGGAGAGTTTCGGGGAAACCTGTTCGAAAGACGTGGAGTCTAAAATCGTGAGCGGGTAGAAACCGAATTCTTCACGCCCCATCTCGTAACTTCCCCTGTCAAAACTTGAATGTAGTCAAAGTACACATTTACATATTCAACATGGGAGTTTTGAATCAAAATTCATATTTTTCCCAATGACAATAAAAAAATAAAATAAAAGGTTTCTAGTCAGGCAATTGTCTGTGGGAATAATTCCCTGCGTATCAATACTCATAATTCCTTTTAAACTCTTCGATTAAGAAGCTTTAAAGATAGAGACGCAATGTTTCGCTTGATCAACAAATTAACTATTAATTATAACTACGTACTATACCTGCATTCGTCACTAATAAAGTGTTTTCAACTGCGTCCTCAGATTGCTTCACCTTCAAACTGCCCAATCGGTATCTGGCGGTGCTCTGTTATTACAGGGCTTATTGAAAATAAGAGAATGGTTTCGATCAAAAAAGTCGAGGAAGATATCTACATGCTACTGAATCCATGGAATAAAGGTAAGTTGAACGAACATTGCTAATTCGTTTTTTTGATTCGTGTACTAGGTATTCATTATAAAAGGAATTCATCGTAGTTTATTGTACAAGTAAGCCGGAAGATTAACATAAATGGAAAACAAAAGTACTAACATACTCTCCTGAACATCGGGATGGTATCGTACTCATATTAATGAGCAGAGATTTCGTGCTTCTTCTTTGCATCTTCTTCGTTGCTCCTGTACCAATAAATTACTTATGTGGTGATGTGGAATGAATTACAGAGCATTACTCAACGATGAATGATTAAGTAATGAGAGGTTACGCGAATTAATTCGTGGAAATAAATATTCAGCTACTGATTGTTTCTGAGTTTACCCACACATCGCTTCGTACAGAAATCAACATGAATCTTCGTTGTCTTTACAGGAGTAGCCAAGTCTGAATTATTATTCAGACTGAATGAATGTTATTTACATAGCCTAGGTACGTTTTAAATGTACACTAGAAAGAAAACTGATGGAGGAACAATAATTTATTCGAATTGTTATTATTAAATATCCGTAATATTCTTGACTTCGCGACTCTTGATTTAATAATCAACGCGGGTTTCAACATTAATATCACCGTCATACCATTCTATATGGGTTCAATCAATTAGGAATAATCCATCTATCTACTCAATCTTGATTACCTAAGAACCAGTTTCGATCTTTATTCATAGATGACAACGTCTATCTAAGTGACGAAGCAGAAAGGAACGAGTATGTGCTTAACGATGTCGGAAAGGTGTGGATGGGATCATACAAAGAACCGAAGGGAAGAAGATGGGTGTTCGGGCAGTTCGAGGATGTGACTCTTCCTTGCGTCATTCTGCTGTTGGAGCTATCCGACCTCCCCCATGAAGATAGGGGAAACCCTGTTCTTATTGCTAGAGCCATTTCTGCTGTGGTAATTTTTTTTAATATGCATATGGCAATAATACATGATAGATAACTAATGTTCACATCTATTTTTATAACATTTTTTCTTCATAAATAAGTAAAAATGATGGATACATGTTAGCCACAGGCCTAGGAACTTTTTCATTTATTATATTTACTCGCTCTATTTCCATGACCCAAAGATAATTTTGCTGTGATAAGAACTGGGCACCATTTAATTATATACTTTACGCCATAAAGAAATAGGTATTGAAAACTATATACACTCTATAAACTACCTATGCTCGTATTAGTTATGTCTATGTCCTACAATCGGTTCTGTTCCACAATAGATCTTTTAATTCGCAGTGGAGCAGTACTGAAAATCAGGGCCCATAAAGTCCCCTACCCACTTTAAAATAATAATAAAAATAATAATAGGTAATGTTTGGGTCGGCTTGTCGTAGGTGAATGATGCTGACGAAGGAGGCCTTACCATTGGAAGATGGGACGGCAACTATGCTGACGGAACATCGCCGCACGCGTGGACTGGTTCTCTCCCCATCATGGAAGAATATATGAATAGTGGGGGTCAACCTGTGGCTTATGCTCAGTGCTGGGTATTTTCTGCTTTGACCGTCACTAGTAAGCCACTATTGTCTTATTTAATAATTTCTCGATATTTTCTAGAGCCAAACTTGAAAACTTTTAAAAAAGACAAACAGTCTCATGAAACCTGCTGTTTCATCATTCAACAAGCCTGGCCGTCTCCTCTTATTAGGATATTCAGACTATGTCACAAAACATTCTACAATAAAATGCTAATTTTTTTCAGTATGCAGAGCTTTAGGTTTGCCTTGCCGCACGACAACTAACTATGTTTCGGCCCACGACACGAATTCATCCCTTACCGTTGACAAATTTTTCGACTCCAGAGGGGAAGAAATTGTAGGAGGGCCTGACGGCAGTTGCCACGACTCGTGCTGGAATTTCCACGTATGGAACGACGTTTGGATGTCCCGTCCTGATCTTCCTCAAGGATATGGTGGATGGCAGATCATAGATGCGACACCGCAAGAAATGAGTGAAAGTAAGGAATCATGTTGCAATCATTACATATTCGTAAATGTAAACCTCAAATTCGTGATGAGCAAACAAGGTAGATCAATATATATTACGTGTTTAGACCGATGTCCGATCTTACTTTTTTCGAAGCCGTCGCTCCAATCACGTATACCATGACACTACCAGTAATGAACTCCACTTATGTTTCTACTGCGACTTCAATTCTTTATATATTTCGTCTCTTCCATGATTCGTCAACCCATTTCGCTTATAAATGCTCTTCTCAAACTTTAAGCTGAGTAAATGGGTAGAAGAAAGAACAATCAATCAATCACTCACAAAAGTGGGCAGAAATAACTTATTCTTATCCTGTGATGTAGAATAATACCTCACTTATTTTAAGTTACTAATTATATTATGAGGGAGGAATAGATTTTCAAGTGGGTGATATTAATTTATAATGTACTGAACGTGGACAGGGCACACGACATCCGCTTTCTAGTCCTGTTATTATTTCCTGTTCTCAAATATGTGAGAAAACAGAAAATCTCATCTTGTTGATATGAGGTTTTTTACAAGATAAACCATTTTATTTGAGTAAACCAATGTTTATTCCTCTGTTTTTCCTCTTCCAATATTTATAAAATTGATAATAATAACAGATAAATGTTCTTAATGACTAATATTTTGTTTAAATATCCCAAAAATGTTGAAGACCTCACTCCTTACCATGGGACACGGTCAATTTTTAAATGATAACAACTTAGGAGTCATCCCAAAAAAGTGAAGATAGTAAATAGTAAAGTACTGAAAAACAAATCACTTTGAAAATTGAAAATTGAATAGGAGGTGTTTATAACTATACATGATGATGAGGCAGGTCATAATCGGTATCCTTTACAGGCGAGGATAGCACGTATCTGTATACATATATGTATCATAATGCATATTTTAACGTCGATTGATTCGCCTTTCGTCAACCAATCATCTAACACCGTATTGATTAATGTTTTATAGGTTTAATGAGGTGTGGACCAGCCTCTGTAGAAGCTGTGAGGAAAGGACAAGTGGGTTTCATGTATGATACTCCCTTCGTGTTTTCCGAAGTGAATGCCGACGTGTGTCACTTCAGAGAGGACACCCAATCCGAGTGGGGATTCAGCAGGAGCCGCATGAACCAATACCAGTGAGTAGTACTCGTACATAGTTTAATACCTACTCGGGTTATATACTCATTTACAGGTTATATATACACTCGTAGGTATCCTTCCACCATTGACCATGGAACTAAAATCAACTAGATTATTTTGTACTCAACTTTCATAATGAATGCCAAAATATAGGGATATTATAGCAACAAGGGATCTATTTATTTAATACGATAATCATCCACTCCGATTTAATATCGAAAATCTTTCCCAGTGTTGGACGAAGGATAATCACCAAAAGAGTGGACGTGGACGATGACGTTGGTGATAGCGATATGTGGGATGTTACGGTGGAATACAAAAGCCCTGAAGGTAATGGATTTTTTACTAGAAAATCAATAACAAAGAGCTAGAAAACAGCTTCCTCTTATGATCTGAACCTTATTAATAAGATCTAACAGACAAGACCTACATGGAAGCCTTCCACATGTTGGTATAAATATATTGGTTAAATGACTATTATGATATAGATTGATAATCGTAATAATAATTAGAAAATATAATAATTAGAAAGTCCAAAGGTACATGTCACCTTTCAGATGCACGCTATCCTTACTGAACATTCCTTGAAACCTTGCTTACCAATTTCATTAGGATCGAGGGAAGAAAGAATGGCTGTATTTAATGCAGTGAAGGGCGTTGACCGGGCCCAGATGCTGTACGATTTCCCAAATCAAGGTCAAGAAGACGTATTTTTCGATCTCATCGAAATCGACCAAATTCACTTTGGCCAGCCATTCAGCATTGTCGTCAAAATTGAAGTAAGCTAACGAAAAATGTTTAATATTTATTTTATTATGATAAAAATGTATAATAATACAATAAATCATTATTTTGAAATGAGAAAGTAAGAGAGAATAGCTGAAAAAGTGACTAGGTACCTACCTAGATAATATAATTATCCATTTTCTTTCCCTATAGCAAACTGACCTGTATGAACCAAATTTATACGTACCTTTATACATCTTTGGTTATAATTTATTTAATTATTCTGTGCGATTCGTAATTTCTTTATTGGCTAATTTCAGAATCGTTCCAACGAAGTTCGTAACATTGATGCTGTTCTTACTGCCAATTCAATATTTTATACTGGCGTCACCGTTCACCGTTTGAAAAGAGCTGAAGGACATTTCCAGATGGAACCAAACTCACGTAAGTACCATTTTGGTTTACTATCGAAATATTATGATTATGATCACCCATTTAAAAAAACTTTTCTGTACTCCCCTTACGGTACCAATGTTTTTTCGTGGTATAATACGTAGAATCCACAGAAACAACAAATAATGTTGTCCAAAGGCTTGAACTATGACCAGAGATGAAGACTGTTTTGAAGACGTTTATACCACAATAATTATTTTTTAATCAGTGTTTGGTACCTATTTTGAGTATATTGATATTCGATTATAAGTATTTATATTTGTGGATCTCGTGGTGTCTTGCAGAACAAACTCTCAAATGTGAGGTGCTGCCGGAAGAATACGAACCAAAGTTGGTAGATCACTCTCTAATAAAGATCCATGCAGTTGCTAATGTTACTCAAACCCGCCAGACTTGGTCTGAGGAAGATGATTTTCCTCTCATCAAACCTCCACTAGATATCAAGGTTGGTATTTTAACAGAAATTGAGACTATACAGACTTAATATTCATGAGTTTCACGCGATTCCAAACTTCATCGAACGATCGTTACTCCCAGATGCTTATAAGTACATACCTAGTTGGATACATTCTTGATTTGTGTTTATGTATATAGTTTGCAGTTGGTATCTTCACTTCAGGTTAGATAGGAACACATTGAGCTAAAAAAGATTGTATTTTCATGAGTGGGTTGTTATTTGGTAGGTGTAAGCACTAACCGTGGGCATTACAAAATTGGTAAATAGTTCTTTAACAAAAATCATACAAAGTCGAACTTGTTAATACGATTACCGGT
>JAEMON010000003.1:25211022-25226590 GCA_030264115.1 Lygus lineolaris | reverse complement strand
AGTGTTTCTGTCCGTTACTCCTTAGCGCTTTCCCGGGTGACGATGGTGCGTTATCACTTTCGTAAATCAGAAAAGTTCATAAATCTGTACTGTACACGTTAAAGTAGTGGACATTTTTAACGAGTGAGCAAGCGCTGAGACAGCTTTATATTTTATTAACTTGAAGGGTCAGGGGAATGTCCATTTTCCCCGAATTTGAGCTCAATAGCACATTCTGTTAATATTTGGAGTTATAACGCGAAAAATATATGATTTTTTTAAAGTTCAAAATGAGAAAGCTGTTATTTTCACAAAATACTTTTTGTACATTCCTTGTTCTTTTCCCTTACTCTTCACTTATGGCTTCCTGATATTTACCATACCGACCGTTACGTTACGGTATGAAATAATGAGACCTCGCGAATTCGCGATGGTTACGTTACGATATAATAAATCATCATTTGAACACGCTCGATTTGACATCTGTTCAACAAGGGTACCTATGCACTCTGGTGAGCAAATGTTCAACTTCGAGCTGGCTTCAAGGCTTTTCTGGCTGGATGGCGGTACGCAGGGAGGTCTGGGGGGAACACGCCCCATTTGACATCTGTTCAAGACGCGTTTCAATCTGTTCAACCTATGTTTTCCCTGAATATTAATATCACGGAAACAACACCATTTTCTCAATACAGGAAAGAATACAATAGAGGGGGGTGTTGTAATGTTCTACAACAAATAACAAAATCAGAGTCTTTATCTATTATGGCAAGGTGGTCTGACGAGGTGGTCTAAATGATCTGATTGTAGAACCGTAGATCTACCGTCCGTTTTTCTTGACAGATGTCTCTTCACTAGACATTGTCACTCACATGGAAACCGATTAATGCACAATTTTAAACAACGAATCCATTAATAGTGATTTAGTTTTTCGAACCCATTATAGTGGCAAGATTTTGGCAATTCTGTAAGAATGAGTTTACCACAGCAGTTGAAATTGCTTATGTGGAAGAATTTCGTCATCAGGAGGAGACAGAAGGTATAAGATTCCTCAGATTACTTATAATCAAACAAGTGTTGTGTACTTACTGGGAGAGGAGGTGGGTCAACGGATACTAGACTCTATGTTAGCCTTGAATTTTGTGAGTGGGTCTTTCAAGGCCTTAGCTCCATTGAGGAAACTAAATTAATCATCATAGAAACAAATGACTTTCCATGATTGAGAAGTCATATTTGGGAATTCTATCACCATCAGCGCTTTGTATCATGCAAACTAAACTTCAAGGTCCAATAAATAATAATAAGAGGCCTCTTTCATTTGCCAATTCAATATGGTAGTGAAAAGGCCTGTCTACTACTTACTATTCAAAGATACCTAAACAAAACAAAATTGAGGTTGTAGATGGGATAATGGCATTTGGGTATGAGCCCTTTTTCCGTAAACCCCATTTTTGGTAGATATCTCAAAAATCGATGGAGATTTCGATATATTTTATTACTGATAAAGAGACGCATAAGTTGGTTAGGTATTTGTTAGCATTACCAAGCAAAATTAGTGGTTCTCTCGAAAAGGGCACATTAGAATAGAGAACCGATTTTTACCAATTCTCAACCAGCTTAGAATTAAACAAAAATATTGGGATGTGTAAACATCAAATGCATTTCTGTTTTTCAAAAGCATATTTGCTGAATGTGCCCTTTCCCCACGAACAAGTGATAAACTGAATATTGATCCTGGCGCATAATAGAAGAGCCTACGAATAGAATTGCATCCTCTCAATTTTGAAAATAGGGGTATATGAATTGTTACACATTGCCTCAATACCACCACCAACGTTTACCTAATAAGGCCTGATAAAATACAAAATTGTACCGAAATTACGTTTCGATTAAAACTCCAATTTTTTGCAGCTACGTGTTACAGTCGAAATCTTATGGCCATTAAGTTTATTCGTGCTTTTGATGTTGGTCAGAAGCAAAGGTCTATATCTCCGAATTCATCAGTGTGAGTAGAATATTTTTTGAAATAGATACCTGAGTTTTCAATGTGGTTTATGTCATCTAGAAAATGTATGTACCTACCTAATACAATCTTGAATTATGTATGATATATATTAATGTCTTCCAGGTTATAATTTGAGTACCTAACATATAGGTAAATCTTGAATCAAGACATCAATCATTCTTGAATCAATTCATTCTTTTTTCACACAGTTAGGCTGTTTTTAACAGATATTCTGGATGAAGTATGATGTGTAAGACATCTTCAAGTTGCCGCTCTTTATAGAAATTACGTTTTTCAAAAGGTCATTTTGAAGACAAACCACTTCCATCAGCTGGGCAGTTTCTATTTTGGCAAGGCCTGGTTTGCTCTTTCAATAATACATGCCATGTCAATAAAACCGAAGCTGAACGCAATTACTCTGATGTGCGCTCTTCGGAGTAAGTATATTATTATTTGTTAAATAAATTATTCAAGATCGCAAGAATTTTCTGCAAAAACAATTGAGAGATAAATATATTTGCTTTACGTTCATTCCCAGTCATTTGAGACGTGGGAAATTGTTTTTCTCTAATATTAAAAATTCTATTTTTTGTTCACTCCCACCCGAAAAAAAATCGAATCCCGACATCCAGTGAGGACAACAAGATTATTTCTAACTAATATTAGTCCCCCAGTTCCAATCATCATAACCTTAAGCCATACATTGATTAGTTTGAGTCTGCTCATGAACGATGCGGAAGCCTTCACAGAAATGGCTATGAATAATCAAGAAAAGCGGTTCACCAAACTCTTGGTCGAAATTCAAACTTTGGCTGACGACCTCCGGAATGGATCCGACCATCGAACTGTGAATGCTACTACTAACAACACAACCTCGGGGACACAAGGTATGCGAATCGCTATAACTATCATAATAATGAGTGGTTCTAGTTTGCAATCCTGAGCTTGAACATGATTCAATCATACAACTTCATCCAAATGTTTCAGCCGCAATTGAGAAGGAATCCAGAAATCAAATTAAGGTAAGAAATCTATATTGCTTGAAACAACTTCCTATCTACTCAAGTCAAATACCCTAATATCCTAAAATGAAATCCTAAAATGAAAAAAATCCTAATGAATCGTGAATGAAATGATCCTAAAATGATCCCTAAATATAGTGGAATGTACCTAATGTTAATGAAAACTTAATGCTGTATTTGCAGGAATTCAATAATGCGACATTATACATGCAACAGAATCTAGAAAAATTAATGGATTTGCACAAAAAGATTGATGTTCGCATGGTCGAACTAGAACCTTACATGGAAATAACGAGGTAAAATTGGAACAACATTTTTTTTTAAATATTAATGAAACAAACGTAACCTTATCGACGCACTATTGATTTTTCATTAGACAAAATGATATTCAGGATGGCCACAAACGTAAAGGCTTACGTAGCCTCTTATATGCAATTTCACGATGATCACGAATTTACCATAATATTTACAATAAATTTCAAAGTTATTGAATTTAGCCATTCAACACATATCCCATAAAAATCATTATTAATAAAAAATAAATGAAATTTAGAAAACGGAAAAAAATTATTTCACTACCTTCTTATTCATTACATTATTTCCCAAGGTCAAGAAATCATTGCGTATGTTGGTAATGGCCCATTTCAAGAAAACGGTTTTTTAAAACCAAGGAAGATGAAAAGAAGAAATTAGAATCAACTGGTACCTTGAATACCTACGTTGATTTTTATATATACGTTAATAACATATAGCGAAATAATTATTACATTTCTTCAATAAAGAAACCTAAAAACAATCAGAAAACTTCGAAAATGGCATTTGGAGAGAACGGTAAAAGTCCATTCAGGGAGCCATCATATTTATAGTGTATTCGTGATCATTGCGAAATTTCCTGCAAGACCTTAAAGTTCCTCAAGACCTTTAAGTCCGTTACGTTTGGGACCACCCAGTCAGTGCTTCCCTCGATAACTGACCTTTCCTAAAACAAACTGGTAGGTAGGTTCTCAGTAAAATAATATGTTTCTGACTGTCATATTGATTGAAATAAACACCTCAAATATTTCTTGTATACAATTTTAGTTTATTGAAGAGAATAAGCATCAACTATGAAAACATAACTGGTATTGTAAAAGAAGTACCAGAAGTAAATGCCATATTCATCCATTTGCATAACTTCATGTGTGGGAATACATCGAAAATAACAATAGATATGATGCTTGAATCCAAGCCTGACGTTGACAAGTGAGAAAATAGTGAGGAACCTGTTTAACATAAATATTATATCATGTTAATTAGCATGATTTCGTGACATATGCGTCCAAGTTTGTTACTGACTGCTTTTTGTTATATTTTATATTAAAACAGTCAGCTCACCTTAATTTTTATTCTGGATAGACATTATTGGGTAGCTACCTACAACAAAGTTTCATCGTATAACGTTCATTTTAAAAAACGCACAAGTTAAATAAGAGGAACTCTGATTTGACAATTAGTATTATCACCAAAATTATGCGTATCTTCAGGCAGCCGAAAAATTAACTTGACAATCGTTTTCCATTTTTCAAACAATCTAGCCTTCGTGGATATTTGAATAGCATTCGAGATGCTCCAGCTACTATTGAGTACCAATACGATCCCGACGCTACCAAAGAATGCAATGCTATTTACAAACACTTAGAAACTAGTCCTGATCTCAAGTTTATATGGCGGTTTCTGAAACCTTTTGTGCGGTAAGATGATAAATATAAATTAGCCATTATTATACTGGGATGCATGATCAATCTTATCAGTCTATGGATTGTTGTTCCATTTCTACTTATTCATTCAGCAATCTTAACAATTAAGAAGGAACAAAATATTAATTAAGACCAAATCAAGGATGGAAATGACACAGAAGAAGAAAAGTCTAGAATACCTACCAAAAATTAAAAAAAGATGAAATGAATCATAAATTACAATATTCAAACACCTGATAGGTCATACCTGTATATAGGGTTAAATAGTAAATGCATACAAACTCATCCAAAATGTATTATTATTTTGTAAACACATTTTTATTATGATATGTTTTTTTAATTTTGAAAATAAAACCTTTGATTGATTGATTGATTGAAATGTTAACCTGAAAATTTGCTTTCATAGTGGGAAGATAGTTTATGCTCCGAACACCACAATCATTAGGCGAGTCATGTCAAGAATCCGAAGGTATACTGCATCACCCAAAATATCAAATTTCACAAAAGAACAAAATTACCTGAAGATAGATCCAAAAGTGTACAAATCCGCATTGGAGAATCTGGAATACATTCTCGTGAGTTTTTTTCTTCGAAATGCCAAATTATAGTTGGGAAGAAACGAAAATGCTCTTTTCAAACTTAATGTTGGATATTAATATTGTTTTGTTGAATGCCATTAGGTAATACGCATTAAATAACAGATAACATATTTTTTCAGAATCTGTACGAAAGTCAAAACGGCTCTAATAATGGGATACTGTCGACTGTGCTTGATAATGCTTTCAAGCCATCCGTCCAAAAAGCCCACGATTTGCTCATAAGGTTAGTCATTCACATTCAGAGTTAGAAATAGTCCTGACGTAATTCCATGACATTGAAATCGCTATTCCAAGTTTGACTTCAATACCTATTTCAGCTATCAAGAAGAAATCCGTGAATTCAGCAGTGAACGGCTTACATCAATAAGAAAACAACTCTCTGAAGTTCTTAAGGTATTATTGCAGTGGCACTCTCTGAATTAAACGTTATAATATAAATATTCTTTTGGTGATCTTTCAAGCTAGTTGGATACTTGCGTCATTTTGCCATGCCATTGTTTTAATACATTCAAATTTTACGTTTCGCATTTCAATCTGTGAAATGGAAGTGAGAGTGTTCTTATATCATCACTTTAATAGTTGTATTTGTATGGCGTATTTGATGTTCAACAGTGCTATACTTCTATAACATTAGAGCATTTTGCAACGGAGAAAGAAGCAGAAGCAAGAAGCATGGCACTCAGTGAAAAAAACGAGCTCCTGGCTCAGATCACATTCGAGAACTCAAGGGATGATATTCTAGATCCTTTCGTTCGCTATAAAATCAGGTAATATGAAGGAAAAAAAAAACATTTCAAGATTTCCTTTTCCAAAAGGAAAATTCCTTTTGTCCAAAATTTGATTGACACATGCAAAAAAAAACCTTTCGTATTGACTTTCATATCCGATCATTTCGATTCTGTGCAGCAAAACGTTATTGCCCCAGAAAACCAGGGCTCTTCCATGATTTGCTCAGAATCCCTTACTGCACCACTATATACCTACTTTATGACAAATCACATTAAATATTCTTGGAACTAACTCTACCTACGTAGGTATCACAGAAAGTATTAATTTTCACGAATTTCGTTGCAAACATATAGAAATATAACGTTGGTATACCAACGTGATATGGGGGAAATGTAAGAAGGAATATCTACACGTAATGAATGAATCGACTATGAACAAAATTGTTTCAGAATGAATTCTGAACGGATGTCGTACTCGCCTCTATTCTCACTGAACAATGGGCCAAACTACCGACCGTTTGAAGATCTTAAGTTGATTACTTACGGTTTTGTTTACCTTCAAGACATGGTGGAGAAGATTATCATAAACGAACACACAAACAGAACCGACACGCCAGGTTATGTATTGAAGCAGCTTCCTCACCCTTGCTTCGTCGAAGATTGGTAAGTCGAGAGTAGGAGGTATAAAAGCGGATTATATATTCCAGGTGTAATCCCGCCTTTCACTTCAAACTTGGATTTTCAACCTTCAAAAATTCCGTACTGAAGCGAAGACGCTTTGTTCAATGACATCATTTTATTTCATTGTTAAGTCGATGTTAATGATTGCTAGCTAAGTACTTTTAGTATTAGGCGATTAGGTACATACCTTTGATAAGGGTTGAGAGGATTTTATAATATTGTGACTTGACATTTTATAGGATCATTGTCCTTTGCAATGGCACCACACAACATTAGTTACCTACCTACTCCTTCCAAAAAACAAAATATTTATTTTTCTATCATTTTCAATATCTAGTCATTCTTTTCTTTCCCCTCCTCCAACAGGTTTCTCTCATCTTTGGGAGGAATGTTTCCAATGTTCATGGTGCTGTCATGGGTTTACACAGCTTCAATGATAATCAAGTCAATCGTCCACGAAAAGGAACAAAAACTAAGAGAAACTATGCGGGTCCTCGGGATGAATAACGGTATCCATTGGTGCAGTTGGTTCTTGGACAGTATCATACCTATGGTTATCACTGTGTTCGTACTGTCGACCGTTCTTGTGGCAAGTAGTACTTAACTCATTGATAAATAAATATAATTCTGACGGAGTATCAGGGATTCGTCAATTTTTGGCCTTGGGGGGTGTTAGGAGGTGTAAGGCTCGGTTCATTTTTCGGGTTGTTCCAATCTTGCTCATTTTCAGTCCTCTCAATCACTGCTCCTCCCTCCCAAGACTCCTCTATCTCCTTGTTGATCGGAGGCGTAGGTTTATGGACCGGAATAACCAGATCTGCATTTTTATGCAAACCCATCTCAACAGCTGAGAGTGAGGCTTGCTCCATTCACCCCCCAGTGTGTAGGCCTCAGGAACATTGAAAACTCTCAGTGGAGGGCGCCATCACACGAAGCCACAAGAGGGGTAAAAGATCCACTCACGCCCTCGGCATGATTAGTCTGAGCTGCTGCTTGTCCAGTGACGTCCCTGGTATGTTTACGGTAAGAACGGGGGCTTCATTCCCTATATGCGTGTATCAAAAAACGTCTCTCGTGGTGCATGACTCCACGCACTCTTATGTCAGCAATGATGGTGCCCCTGGTTCTGCCTCCTTTGGCACTGGCTCAATTGTGACTCCTCTCCACGTTAGTTCGGAATGGCTATCATTCCTTCTCTTCACCAGACCACCCTTCATGCAGTCCAATTCGTGGTTCACGTCGAAGAGAGCACTACATCCGCCAAAAAAGCAGGTAAGTGTGTTGTACGCGTCTGTAGCGGAGGGCTAGTGCGTCCCTGAATTCATCAGCTGAGGGATCTGGGCCGTCGGTTGCTGTGGGTACCATTGTCAGCCACTGAGATGCACGTCTCATCCGATTCAGGATTCGCTGCTGCTTGGGCATGAGTGCCATAATATACTCCCTGCTCCTCTCTTCTCCTATATCCCTTCTTCTTCCTCGCTGGGAGTGTCCATAAGTCGGCCTCAGTGACATTACTTGTGTTTTGGCCGAAGATAGCTGGCATGAGTTCTCTAGAAGTAAATCTCCACAGTGGCCCAAAATCTTCTCCTGCTCCTTCCAGGCTATCTGTAAGAACGACCATTGACCCTGCAGGGATTTGGTGAAAGTGGCATGAGTGGCTTGGGCGCTGGACTTTGCTGCCTTACTGAACTTCTTGGTCTTCAATATCTACTCTTCAGCTTTTCCCTGAACGTATGCCTTTTTTCCTCCCTTGAACCAATTACTCCACCTAAAAACCGTTGAGTGTAGACTATTTCCACGTCCAAGTTGTGAAATATTTCGGTGGCCCTCTGCTCAAATCCCGGCTTTATCAATAAGTAACTCTTAGACGGCTCAAGTAAGTACCCCCATCGAGGCCCCTGTTCTTCGATGAGATCGAACCACACTCTGATCTGGTTTAATGAGCCTACACATGAGGCGTCAGATTGGTACACTTTCGGCAACAAGAACCATTCAGTAAAAAGGAGAATACTTAATCTCCCCTCTAAAATTCTTCTAAATGTTCTAAGCTAAATCAACCTACAAAAATGCCTATAATGTAGTCGAAAATGCATGTTCCTACGAGAAATTTGGAATTTGGGTTGGGATTTGGAAATAACTAATTCAATTTGGGGATATTTATTTCGCTTTTGTCTTATTCAAAAACCTAAAATTATTTATTATAGGTACCTATGAACGTTTTTGTTTCAGTATGGAGGAGTTGTTGCAAATGCTGAATACACCCTCGTTGTACTATTCCTGCTTTGCTATGCCGTGTCTACCATCACTATGTGCTTCCTTGTCAGCGTTTTCTTCTCAAAAGCAAACCTTGCGGCCTCTTCTGGGGGGATTATATTCTTCATCACGTACCTCCCTTTTCCGCTCATAGACGCCTGGTTCCCTCATGTTTCACAGACTCTGAAGGAATTCGGGGTAAATAGAGTACCCATATATATACCTACAACACTTAGAAGTATATTAATGACCACGCAACGTATACCTAGCTGGTGCATGCCAACATGCACCTATCTTCGTTCATTTTGTGGACTTACCTATAACCTATCTTGATTACATTATTCAACATTGATCTCTACCAACCCTCAAAGGGAAAGAGAGGATCATTTCTGTGTCATTGTCATTAGGCTATCGGTCCGCAGTAGGGAACTTGAGAAGCCAAGGTCGAAGCAGCAGTTGGACACTTTTCACATTAGGCATTCAGTTGGAACCTTGTCAAAACAAGTTTGAAAGTGCAGTTAGAACCTTGTAACACTAGTTTACAGCGTACAGTTGGAATCTTGCCAAACCATAATCGAGCATGCAGTAGGTACATTATCAAACCAGAATGAGGTAGACAAACTAGGGTCGAATCTTCAAATGGATCCTTGTCTAACCTGATAGTATACTAGGTGCCCAACTTGCGTAAAAGTTAGTTGAGTTAGGCTCAATATTTCAACTGACCCGTGGTCTTTAAACATAGAGATGTCAAAATAATAAAGTAGGTACGTCATTACTCGTAATAATCGAACGTAGGTACGAACCGAGCTAAATAACTCGCGATCAATTTAGTAGGTACGAAATTAACAAAAGAATCACTTATTGGTGGGTTTTCCTGAGAGTCACCTTTAATTGAAAATTACTTTCTTTAATGCAGAGTTTACTATCAAATGTGGCTTTGGGAATGGGTTCAAAATATTTTGCTCTTCGAGAACTTGAAGGGACGGGAGCAAAATGGAACAATGCCGCGTTCAGCCCTCTAGCTGGAGATAGTTTCAACATCATCAAGATTATGTTCATTTTCATACTGGATGCATTCATTTACTTCGTTCTTGCTTGGTATATTGAGAACGTGTCCCCAGGTAACCTCTGACAATAAATCCTCCTCTCGAAATAAACTCCAATGTTGTGTTGTAGATACGAATATAGGTATATTATCTAAACTTGAAACCACTGTTAGGTAATTGTTATTTGAATCATCTGTTAACTGTTATTTTAATCATTGTTAATTGTTATTTGAATCATGTGAATAAGTTTCTGGGAATTCTTCAGGAATATATGGAATACCGAAAAACTGGTACTTCCCTTTTACATGGTCTTATTGGTGCCCTGCTTTATCTCGTCCTGAACCTGATACCTTGAGTGAAAAAGGTGACTAATAGTTTTCCTAATCTTCATTCGTTGAAAACTATTTAACGAGACCACTAACAATCTCTGAGATACGCATTACCTAAAAGTAACACATCGATACGCTCAGCCCCTATGGCATTCAGCCTGTTATCCAGCCTCACCCATCTCCACATTCACACTTGATTTTACTAGTGAATGTTTAGACTACTCATAACATCGTTTAACTTCCCAGACAGCATACAACACGATACGGATACTACTGAAGCAGAACCAGTTCACCTAGAGAAAGGAGTGTCCATCAAAAAGTTGACTAAAATATACAAAAATGGAAAAGTCGCCATCAAAGACCTATCCCTAAATTTTTATCAAGACCAGATCACTGCATTTTTGGGTACGAATGGAGCTGGGAAAACTACCACGATGTTAGTAAAACTGGAATGGAATTGGAACGAACCAACCATTCATTGCTACTTATTTGGAGAAAAGTGAAACCTAATTCTCAAAATTACCTACGTGTTTACTGCATTTCAGATCCATACTGACAGGTCTATTCACACCAACAAGCGGTAGAGCAGAAATATATGGTCTTAACGTTCGGACTCAGATGAGCTGTATACGACAAAGTTTGGGCATCTGCCCTCAATACAACATTTTATTTTCTGAGTAAGGAACAACATTCGAAGATTGAAGAAAACAATCAAATAATCGTCTCGCGTGTGACAGGATAGAGCAACTTTTATTTCCTCTCACAAACTCGCGTGACTCCAATAACATAATTATTTGTCAGAAGGACAAAAACAAACTTCCATGAATCATTGTGTAATCAAAATTTCAATGTTTTTACTTTTGATGAGCTTTGAAATTTCAATATAATAATGAGTGAAAGGTAAGTATAGACCGAAATATTTGTGAGAAATTTTACCCCAACTAATAGGTTTAACCTAGTAACCAAATAAACCAGAAATAACTCTGAATAAAATGTTTAAAAATAACAGTAGGTAAGTGTTCATTGTTCATCGAGGTGTTTATCCACGAGATACGATAGGTAGTTTACAAAAGTGAGAAATTACACGCCGCAACAGATGAGTGAATAAACTGAATCCATGAACAAATTAAATAACTAATACAATTACATTTTTACAGCATGATAGAATACTCTGATGACCGCACTGCCCAGTTTTGATCATTTGGCAGGGATTTCCTAATTTTAGGCTATCTCAATTATTGTTAGGATTGGATGTTGCATTAGTGTTTTACGTTGATCGTATCAAATTTGAATTCAGATTAACCGTGCAGGAGCATTTGTGGTTTTTCGCGCGGCTAAAAGGTCATAGTGCCGGTGGGGTCCAGGTAGAAGTACAGACTCTCCTTTCGGATTTGGGTCTGTACCATAAGAGAAATGCATTTGCCAAACATCTATCTGGAGGGATGAAGAGAAAACTTTCGATAGCCATCGCATTCATTGGGGGATCCAGGAAAGTGAAATGAATAAGTTTTAATTAAATTATTATTATAACTTTGCCTAGTAACGCTTGCAGATTGGCACCTAGTTGAACGAACCGAATCTGAAAGACTAATTTGTGGGTTAATTAATTTACTCTCTTATTCAACCAATTCTAATCATACCATCTCTTTACAGGACTGTTGTTTTAGATGAGCCAACAGCAGGTGTTGATCCATATTCTAGGATGGGAATTTGGAATTTACTCTTGAAGTACAAAAAAGGTATGAAATATTCGCATAGGTATTGAATAAGTGTGGAAAACGCCTCAGATTTTGCGACATTTACAAATAGAATATTACCATAGGCACCACATGGCTGACAGTCGTCTGACTACTTTTGTCCGTTACTGTGAGCTAAAACCTTTCAAAACCGTTTCAACTTGTAGGAAGGACAATCATTTTGACCACTCATAACATGGCCGAGGCTGATCTGCTCGGTGACAGAATTGCTATTGTTGACGCCGGAAGGCTGGTTTGCTGTGGCTCAAACGGTTTTCTCAAGTCTAAATTTGGATGGGGCTACATCCTAACAGTAGACTGCAATCTCGAGGTACAGTATGCATTCCAATCTTAATGCACATGAAATATCGAACAAAATAACTTTTCTTCAGAATCAATGTTTAGTACCCTTTGCCTCCAGTACAGATCAAACGAATCAATGGCCAGCTTCTTCAAAGAACTGACCAGGGGAATTGAAAAAATAATACCTGAAATAAAAGTTGTTGAAACGTTTGGAACGGAAATAAAGTTCAACTTGCCAAAGATAAGTGGGAACATTCAGGTTTACCAAACGCTTTTTGAGTATTTACTGAAGAACAAAGAAGCTCTGGGGATATCGTCATTTGGGTTTTCGGATACATCGCTTGAAGAAGTAAGCTTCTTGTGATAGGTTTCTATTGGTTGGGAATTCTTAGTATTTTCTCCAGCATAATCCATTGATTTTAGCCTCCATTATTGTTCTTTACTGTTACCCACTAATAAATTAATACGAGTATTTCAGATATTTTTGAAACTTACCGGTGATAAGGAAGAGAAGATTGATTTGAAAAAGGAAGAATCTATATTGAGCGTAGAAGAGAAGATATTCGGTCAGTAATTCCATAAATTTTACAATATTACGTACACAAATCAGCAAGGCCGTTCTCACAAAATGTTGACCCTCAGTCGATTCCCATTTCAAACCAATTACATCAAACCTACGAACAAATCTGGATAAAAATGTTTATACCGGAGAATGTAGCCAAGGGCGTAGTAGTCACACGCATAACAGACAGACAGACATAGCAAAAGTAATACCTAATTGAGTAAAACAAAAATAAATAGTTCAAAAATAGTTCAACCTATGCTGAGCAGTCAGTAATACCTGGGTATAATGGTAGGTACCTAGGCATAATCTAATTTGTTGTTTATGTAAGGAGAGAAGAAATAAGAAGAATATTAACGTCGAAATTAATGAATTTCAATTAAGATTGATGGATCTGTATGAGGAACACCGAACTGGTGATCGTAACCATCAACCGATATTATAAAAGGGGAAGGAAGGGGAGAGGGATATAGGAGAGGGGATAGATATAGATGGTAGAAGGCTTAGAATTTCTAATAATTACTTATAGGTGGATAATTATAATTATGACGGATAACATTTAGCCTATTATACAGAGAAAACATTCAAATCGGATTGCGAAGGACAAGATAAGCCTCTTCATTTATTGCGTCAGTTCAAAGCTCTGATTTTTAAACGGTTGTGGAGAAGTAGACGAAATAAATTCGAGCTATCGATCCAGGTACCTACATTCTGATAATTTCTCAAGTGTGGAGCACAAAACGCACATCTATCCTGTGAACCTATTGAATTTGCCAATCTTCCTAGTAGTATTCCTACTTATAGCTGTATTAAGTAACACGTAATTTCAATGTTTTTGTTTAATGCAGCTCCTTCTTCCTGCGTTCCTCGTTTGCTTTTGTATGAGTATTACGAGGAATCTGGTGATAATCGATCAACCTCAACCGCTAGATGTGGATATCAGCACTTGTTCTTCCCTTACTCCAGAAGATACCCCTCAGGCCTGCACTTCTTTCTACCAAAGCGCGCCTAATCATTCCAATTGGAGTAAACGCTACATTGACGTGATGAGAGGCAAAACGGGTTTCGGGGTAGCTTGCGTCGATCCATTTACAGGGGATAACAGGTATAACCCAGAATACTTATTCCGAAAATATTTAGATTACACAAGCTTATTTGGTCTACCTGCCTACGAGCACACGAGCAAGATAACCTTGGCTGATATACTACTGCAAATTGACCCCAATTGATCTCAATGACTCTCTAATAACCTAGACATTGTTTTACTGCTTATTGTTCGCACAATACTTAAGCTCCATAAGCGGGTTTTCCTCCCTACCTACGGAGCTATTAACGGAAAAAATTCACTATTCTATGTAATTGAATTGAAATTATCAAAATAACACATGGCACTGACTTTCTTCAACATGTTACATTTCAAACAAACTCAATACTCATTTCCGCAGTTCCTACCTACTTCTTATAATCAAAATCGAACTACACTTAAGGTAAGTTAGTTTGATTTTTCAATTATAATTCAGCGCTCGGTCCTCGATGTTACACAAGAAACACACTGTAGATGTTTAAAGTTCTGCCTGGACGTAAATTATCCTTTCCAATAACTAGTAGATAGCGAAGAGTCAAGTTTTTTAGAAAGTAACTGAATTATATTTTAGACAAAACAAATAAATTTGTTAAGATAATCACTGAGGATGAAGTAATCAGAAAGTTATCATGCAGGAGTCATATATTATATCAAAAACTGTTTGAAAAAATTGCTTTTCAGGTTAGGGCAGGGGCCTATTGTAAAACTTGAAAAAAGTATCAAAATAAGTGTCACTATTTGAGCACCCCTTTGCCATCACGGGTATACTTACATTTTGTTGGTTTTGCCTAGATCCAATCTGTAGAACTCTATAATGTTGTTTATGGGGAATGTGCTTCAGTTCAACACTCGATTCAAGTGTAGGGGGACTTGATTCAAGTGTAGAACTGAAGCACATTCTCCAAAAACAACATTATGGCGTATTTACATTATCATCAGTAGTGTCCAACTAGGGTCAAGAGCTACACCCCTCCCATTAACACTCCATGGACCCCAAGACAGTCAAGCGGGAAAAGAAGTCAATAGCTACTCATCCTTCAATACCGAACTGTCATGCGGGGTTTTGCCTACCTCTCGCTCCTTTCTCTTTGACCTGAAAAACAAATCAATGTCCACAGAAATTATTCTTATATTTTTCTGATTAAACGAAGTAAATAAATTGAGTGGCAATCTTGATCCGCCCCACTCTTCACCCTAAGTCGCTCTGTGAGATTCTAACTCAAATCTTGTACCTCGTCAAATTTTCAGAACAAGCATGAAATGTGGAAATTCAACTACACTCCGAGAGATAAAACCAGAGTACAAACACACAATCGATGAATGCTCCTGTGCCACCGGCAAATTTGTTTGTAATTTCAATACATCTTTGGGACGTCCAGAACTTCTAATTGTTAGTTCACTACATCATAATATTCATAAATATCCAGGTTACCAGCAAGTAGTTAGTGATGGCATGTATCGATATCAATATTATCGAATATCGTTATTCCTATACCAATATATCGGAA
>JAEMON010000003.1:25182829-25194029 GCA_030264115.1 Lygus lineolaris | reverse complement strand
CCAGAATAGAAGGGATCTATTCGGTGTCGATATTGTTCAGCAAGCCAGCTTTTAGGAATATCTTAAAAATATCAATATTTGTCTTCCAAAATTCCCATCCCTAGAAACACTCATAACTATCACAATTTCCGTCTGATAATAATAATAAATATACTCCTTTTCATTTACTTTTTGTTAAAACGAGGAATTATTTCATACAGTACAACATCTTTTTTTTTTTTTTTTTTGGCTTACCGAGTGTTAACGAGAAAACAAAAAAGTACGTCTGACTACGAGTGAAATATTTTAAGACTACAGGGGAAAAACGGGGAAAGTGGAAGTGGGTGGAATAACTTCCACACGAGGTCTACTTTCTATAGAGACCATGAAACAGCGGGAAAACAGGGAGAATGCCGCTCATAACGGCGAATCTGGTTCCAAATAACAGGGGAAGAAAGAGGGAAGAGGAAAACAGGGGAAACCCAGAAAAGTTGAGTAGCTGGAGCAAACTGGACGTTCGCCGTTTTCCCTTGATGGTCTTCATTTGTTAGCTCTCCATTCGACGATGTTATGGACCAACATCCCCCTGATTTTTCATTCAGTTCTTTTAGTGTGACGTAGGAAAGGGTTTCTCCAGAGCCTTCGGAATTCTGCCTGTTATTTAAACAGCTGAGATTTTATTCCAAGTGTTCTCCACCCCCGAACGACTATTTTTTTCTTTGTACTGGCAGTGTTATTTTACTCCAAATAACAATACAAAGGCAGAAAAAATGTGATTTCCTCATACTCGATAATTCCCCTTTTTCAGCTCCGAAATGAATGTGAAGAAGCGACAATAGGAGGCAATTCATACAAGTTGACGTCGCACACTTCCATTCATTTCCGACCAATCATGTTGCACCTTTTTGGAAAGCCCTCCGTTAGACCTACAACTTTAAGGAGTACAAAATAGACGCACATTCTTCATTTCGGGCCTCTTGTGCACCTTTTCACGCACTCAAAAACTCAAGTACGGGTGAATTATTTACCATTAAAGTACACCTAGAATCTGAATTGGAAAAAAAAGGGATTGCCATTTCAAATAAGGGAGTTTGTGTAGACTGAGCTCAATTGGAGTGCGCCCAAAAAATTGGCGCATAACATAGTAGAATCCATTTCAAGTATTTTTTGTTTTTCAAGGAAATTCGAAAATAAGCCTTGACCGTTCTCAACTGGATCCACAAAGCTGGTTTGGTAGTATATAATAGGTAATATCTCTACTTTGCTAATGAAAAAGTGTGTCCTAGTAATTCATCATCTTCCTCACCTCTCCTGCCTCGTCCATCACTTGTTCAGTGGCCCACTTCTCCTGGTTATCTGTAATGATCATCTCCATTTGAGCTTCCGTTTCCTGAGAAATTAGCTCATCTTCGGTAGTGAGACGGGGCTGATTGACGACAATGGTGTCATTGATATGGCCCTAGAAAATAATTTCGTGTAACAATGGTAAAACGAATGAGAAAACAGCTCTAATCAGTTTTCACCAGCTTAGGACAATGCGAGTCCATTCAATTTGAGAGGTTAATTAGTGGTTCTTGGGTTTATGTTGAATTTTTCATACCTGAGTTTGCATGTGATTGTATAGCTGAGGCTTCCGCATGAAACCCATCCCACAGACGAGACATTCGTAAGGTTTTTTGTCACTGTGAACGAACCTATGAGCGTTTCTGTTATCCCTGCTGTTGAAAGCTTTGCCACATACCTGAAACAACATACATAAATAAATAAATTTACGGAACATAATATATAAATACAACATGGAAAATGTTAAAATTCAGGAATCGTTTTAGAGTGGTAGGAAACGGATTTCCATGAAGAAAAATTTGCATAATTTTCTTCGAAAATTCGCTACAATAAGAAAATAATAATAAAAACGGCGGACTGCACTGCAGTTCCGGCGAGCAGTCCCAGTCTGCCGACTGAAGGTTTACTGCAGGCGCGAAAACCAAAGATCATGGATGTATGTCTATTCAATGATAATCAACTAATGATTGTCGCGTTGCATTTTTCTTAGTGAAAAAAAAAGGAATTAAATGCCCCCCCCCCCCAGTAAAGACACAATTATCCGTGCTGCACAGCTGATCTCGAAGCTCAATTTTCAACCTAGCTGATCAGGCAGCTCAATTTTCTACTCAGCTGATCTGTGAGCTCATTTTTCAACTCAGCTGATCTGGGAGCTTATTTTTTGACTCAGCCAACCTGCTGCATAAATAAAACGCCCCAAATCGTTGATGGTTGTTACCGCGAAGGTTTTTTTACAGTTTGTTAACTCGGGGGTTCGGGGTATAACTCAGCTTCTTCCGTAATCAAAGCACTATACAATTGTTTGCATAAATTGAGGGCTGTCTAACGAATGGTGGACGATTTTCGTGGGATAAAAACTGATGGCGTGCAACAATTCGGTTGTCAGAGGAAATCATCTAAAAGAATCGTGACTTTTTTTCTTCATTGCACATTTTTTTCGACACCAGCAGCCCAAAAGACGTGATCCATGTCGAAAACCTCATGGAAATGATTGCATTCGTTCGAGTCACGAACTAGGACAGACAGACCTATCGTTGAGATTGTGCAGTTTAGCCACTGAGCACTGATCAATTACATGTCTGTCTGAAGTATAAGATTTACTAGCCACTGACAACTGACAATCATTGTCAATTTGAGGAACACGCTCAATTTGACATCTATTCAAGAGGGGTACCTACTACCTATCCAATCTGGTGAGCAAATGTTCAACTTCGTGGTACTCTCACGTTCTCGATCTGCGTACCCTGCGTACCGCCATCCAGCCAGAAAAGCCTTGTCAAATTAGTGTAGTTTCACCAGATCGAGAACGTAGGAGCAGCTTCAAGTTGAACTTTTGCTCACCAGAGTGCATAGGTACACCTCTTGAACAGATGTCAAATCGAGCGTGTTCCCCCCAGACCACCTCGCGTACCGCCATCATAGCGTGACAACAGATCGTTGGACATAAGAGTGATCGAGATGATTTTGCATTTGCGTTCTAACCATCGGTCAATCATTAGTCAGAAACAAAAACTTGACCAGCCTAATATAGTTTGGAGGTAAAACGCAGCAAATTATTACACATCGGTTTTTCTGTACGGATCACTCATCTCGAAAGATCACGTTGGTTAATACATTCGTCACAATAAACTACACCCGCTAGCCCAATACTGGTTTCACATTTTTCTTTTCTTTTTTTTTTAGACACAAGTTAAAAGAACTAGTAATAATACTGGCACTCGTGGATTTGTAAAATGTATTAATATTACAAGCAAATTGTTAAACATGCCTCAGATGTTTTAGCGAATTTTCGAAGAAAATTATGATATTTTCAATTTATGTACTTCTGTAGGCAGATGTTGGATCTCCCGGCGTTGCGGAGAATCAGAATTTCTAGTTCTGATGATTTCGCTCATAGCTACTCATTGCCTCACCCCCTCGAGTGCAAAGGGAATCGCCGACGACCCGACGTGAAAATACTGAGATGTGTGGACTCAGACATGCAGGCGGTCACCCATCCAAGCATTAACCACGCCGCTGATAGCTTAACTTTGGTGATCTCACGGGGACCGGTTTATTCCACCAGATAAGGCCGTTGGCAAAGGAGATTGTAATACGGATTGCCAACAGTACGGATAACAACAGCATTACACTCTGGTCTCAACAGAGAACGGAAGAAGTTTATCATGATATTAAGACCAAAGGAAATCTAACAATGAAAGCTCACCTCACATAAATAAGGTTTTTCACCGGTGTGTATCCTCCGGTGCTTCTTGAAGTGCTCAGGATAAATAAACGTAGCACTGCATATTTGGCATTTGTAGGGGCGCTCCCCCGTATGAGCGGCTTTGATGTGGTAGTCCAGAAGTCTCCTTCTCTTGAATGCTTTGCCACACTCAATGCACTGATAACGCTTGTCGTCGTAATGCGTTGCTCTTTTATGAGATTGCAAGTTACTTCTTTGTCTTCAAAAAACAAATAAGAAGAAATTAGCCGAAGCAAATACTATCTAGATAGTCTAACCAATTCCGGAGAGACTTACATTTTCATTATTTAATAAAATAAAAAATTTCATTGACAGTCGGCTTACCCAAAAGTGGCTCCGCAAAATTCGCACTGATATGGTTTCTCTCCAGTATGGGTTCTCTCGTGGTCCCGAATTTCTGCTTTACGGGCAAACGCTTTGCCGCAAACTCGGCACACAAAAGGCTTGTAACCAGTGTGGATGACACAGTGCACCTCCAAGTTTCGTCCAGAACTGAAGGATTTACCTGCGAATCCAAAATCATAATCCAGCAATCAATGGTTTGACTGTGGGATGAAGAAACATCATCCGAGTGAAGTATCTCAATTTAATTTGTCTGAGAAGATCTGTGGTGCTAAATAACCAACAAATAAAACAGATCTTACCACAAACTTGACAGGGGAAGGACTTTGTGGCATTATGAGTCCTTTCGTGCTGTAGAAGGTTTGCTTCGGTAATGAAAGCTTTCGAGCACTGAGAACACTTATACGGCCTGGGTCGCTCCACGTGGATCTTTTCGTGAGCTTTGGCCGAATATTTCGACGCAAACTCCTTACCACATTCGTTACATTTGTAAGGTCTAGCACCAGTATGTATGTTCATATGTTCGTCCAACATGTTTTTCGATCTGAAAAAGTTTAAAAATACACACCTTGAGTTTGAACTAGAAATATTTCCAACTGCCATAATATTGACGGCAGCAACAACCATTGATTCTACAAAAGTACAAAAATACAAACTTACAAGAATGCTTTCCCGCACTGTTCACAAACATGATTCTTATGTTGGGGCATGTGCATGCGCTTGTGGACACGATATAAACGCAAATTAGTGAAAACCCGACCGCAAGTCTCACAGCTGAATTCACCCTCCTCATTCGCCACGTGCTCATCAAAATGAGCAGACATTTCAGTCCTAGGAAACAAGTAAAAACGTGAGTTTACAAAGCATAAAATAAAATAACGTGGGAGGTTCTGAAAGATGTTGCTTCTTTCCACCACTGAAACAATTCATAAGATTACTACCCTACTTTCCATGAATAAAAACTGGTATAATAATAAAAAATGTAATACTGGTATTATTATCACAAAATTACATCTCCGACACTTTAGAACTTTTGGTTTATCAACTTTGATACTTAATTTAGTCAATGCTTAAGCAGGAATGTTACTAAATTCAAATTATTCATTTATTTTAATATTAAATACGGGCGAAGCCCACATACTTACAATGGCAGCATGACATGTGGCAGAAATTACCTATTACCGATTTTTATTATTCTTAAATGACCGACTTCATCATAGTGGCAAGGGGGGAGGGGGGTATGTAACTTTGGAGTTATCACAACTCTTGAAAACTACCGTTGCACAGTGTGGGATTTCGCCAATCTGGGAGGACAAAAATGGTAAAAATAAACTCGACGATTGTTTATACCGGCTACATCACATCAGGTACATAGTCCAATGATACGCAAAACACATGATTTGGTATTTTAAAACCCGATAGAACAGAGTGAGACGCGTCCGATCATGAGGTTTTCCTGGCCTCCTGCAACAATGACTCCACATCAGTTGTTTTCAACGTGTCGCCAGGACAGGACGAAGGAAGATTCTGACAACTTCATATTTTTTCTTAGTACTACTCCATATAAGGTACGAGTAAGTTCAATTAAATTTGTAATATTTTTTATTGGCATCAAATCATTTTTCTTGTATAAGCAAAATAACTGGATTTTGTACATACTTAAAGTTACATTTTGGAAGATAACTTCCAAATACTGTAAAATACCGTCCAATGGGATATGCTCCCACACAAGTACGTATCTAGAGAAGACAAAACAAAAGGAAAATCTTGCCCCTATCTGCCCCTCCGGAAATAAAGGTCAAAAATTTAGCGCAGTCATGCTTTATAGCAGACGTTTCTCGTTTACAAGTTTTCTAAAAAAAAAAATTGTTTTTCATTCCAGAATGATTGGCAATGTCTACCATCAGATTATGTTCGACAAGCGGAAGGGCGGGAATAATAAACAGGAAAGTTTCGACAGGAGGTACCTTTTTTGACAAAAAATTGAGAACAGTCGATGTTAACAACGTAAAACAGTTATCTATATGGACAAATAATAAACCTTTGTGTAATACTATAATAATTTGCAGCGTTTCTCAATTTATTATGAAGAAATTGGAAGATGAGGGTGTTCAACTGACAGAAAACAGATGTAGAAAATCAAGACTGCAGTTCGTGCATTGATACAAAAATTAGAAATTCGAACAGAACTCTAGAGCGTTTTTACTGAGGAACGATTCAGAGACAGACTGATCAATTTTGAACAGACAATCAATTTTTTGTTTTCATTATTATACCGAAGAAAAATGCAATTAGTGATAAAATGGTAAACAGTTTAAGACTGGAGCCCAAGTAGGTTTTTATTATTATTATTATTATTTTAAATATGTATTTACTCAACAGGGTATGTCATTATTTAATATGTAGGAGAGATTTTTCATTATTTTAAATCTAAATAATTTATTCTCAGGAGAGTGATTTTTTGTTGTATTTATTTTTGAGTTATACCGATATTACGATTACTGTGATTTTTACTGTGATTATAGTCTCTGATTTTGAATGAGATCGACATAATAATTGTTTTGGCTGCTGTTTCGTTGTTCTAAGAGTATAATATTTCAATGACGATAATTATATTTTATGTTTTATGAAAGAAGTACAACTTTCTTACATCCTGTCTCATCCCTGGACCAAGATATGACTTATTGTAGATTTCCGGGTCAGCATGACCCAGTTCCCGTGGGCCTGTCGAGCTGAAAATTTTTTCATTGGATTCAGAACCCAAAGAAATGGAAATGTCAACACCAACTCAACATCTGAAAATTGACTCACTAATAAAACCCAAATTAACATTGAAATCGTTATTTTCTGTGCTTAAACACCAAATATACATCTGTATCTCGAGTTGGATAATTGAATCCAGAAAATACACTGAAACTGAAATAATAAAGCTCCCAGTATTTTTGTTCTCCTAGATTGGCGAAATTCCACACTGTGCGTTGGAAAGTCAAAACGACTGTTGGCAAGCAGAACAGTTCTTGGTTAGAAGCACAACCGACATAGCTAGGTACTCGATATATTGTTTCAAAACGATGTATCGATTGTAAATAATGTCAAGGAGAACAAAAAGAAAACACGATAATTTATGGTTCAAATTACCACATTCTCCGTATTACGAAAACCTCCATGATCATGTTAAACATCAGTAGGTATATCCAAAGACAACCTACCTCTTGAGGAACTCCATACCGCACATATCACAAATGTAGAGGCGGATGTTGTGTTCGGATTTCATGTGGTTTATAAGCGTTCTTGCGTCTCCTTGTACTTTTTCTTCTGCTGAGCATATCAAACAAGTGTATGTTTTGTTAGACCGGCTGATTATCTGAAATATTTGGAATTCGAAGTAAATAAGATATTATTTACTAGATAGATACGTACGTACCTACTGTTACCGACAGTTATTATAATACAACCTTAATAATTTTGTTTTATATTGTTTGAATATAGTTTGTAGGTATCATATCATTTTCTGATTGTGCCTTAAGCATGCTGATTATGAACAACGCAAGTTCATGTCCCTAGCGATTAGTAAGTGACATCTACGTAATCATTGGTATTGGCTTAATGTTGTATGAAATATAGCTACGACGTGAGATGCTAACCATTTGTGGGATGATGTTTACGGCTTCGGCTTTTTTCCCTGTTGATTTTCTTCGTGCCACCTGGGGTTTTCCTACTGACTCGTCTAGATCTTCCTCTTCTTCTTCTTCAATCACCTCCATTTTGATTTGAAGATCAGATTTCGAACCGGGCTCCTTCCGCGCAGCTTCACCTTTCTGTCGGTTTTCTGGAATGTAGTCTTCGTCATTTTCGTCGTCCATCCCGACGCCTATGAAATCGTCTTCTATGATTTCGTCGTCGTCGCTAACACCTACTATTTCCGCCTGAAAACCAAAGTGCCAATGAAAGAAAGTGGCTGAAAACTTGCTTTCCATACTTTTTAAGGCCAAACAAAACAACATTTCGAGCTGAAAATTGGCAGAATTTTTGTTCAATGGTAATATTATACTACATTCAAAATTCCGACCCATAAAATGGTGTTTCATACCAAGTTAACCAAGGAGAGTAGAACCGCCCTAGTATCAATCTACCTAACTGACAAAAATAATACCTACTCATCTAGGTTTGTTCCAAACAAACTTTCGGGGTTGAAAAGGTTAAGGTTTGGGTGGCACTCTGATTTCTCGAGATTCTGTTCTTGCCAGTGACTCAACCCACACTCTTAAAACATTCTCGACGTCAATGTGGGCACAGGGTTCGAGGGTTCTGTGCAGATTGTATATTCATGTATGTAGGAGTAAAACAATCCAAACTCACCACGATTGAAACAAACCTTATGTTCCACTACACACAACGGGAGTGGAAGCTGAAGGGTCATCATGCGGTATAACAAGCGTTACGCCTTCCAGAATTGAAAGATTCTAACGGCATCATGATATTATAATAGAAATATAAAAATATAATTCATTGTGCTGGTTGGCCATCACGTAACCAGAAAGAAGAAGGTAATTATTTACTTACATCATCATCACTGACATCATCTTTCGATCGAGAAGTTTCCACTGACTCTACAGGCCTGTTCGACAGGGGTGTCTTCCGAGGTCGCCCTGGCCCTCTCTTGACTACTGGGGTGACGGAAGGTTTAGGTACAATAGGCGATGGTGCCGGCGCCTCTGGTTCTTCGTCGTCGATTCCTTCAAGTTTCCTAACGAATTGAAAATTACCGTCACAGCTAGTTCTTTGCTATCGATGGTACATTCTTGGTAGGTAATAGGTCTGTTCCAACTACCGGCAGTGTAGGTTCAACTCGAATATTTTAGCTACGTAGAACCGTCTGCACACTCTTGTCGACATTATCGTGAAAAGTGTGCGCATGAAATATTCGAGTTGAACCTGCACCCGCCACTAGTTGAAATAGGCCTACAATTAAGGTACCTAGGTAGGTGGTACCACGGAACACGAAAGTAGGTAAAGGTATAAACAAAAAATACGAACAATGAGAGGTTACAAACAGCTTGAAGGTGAAGCTTGGTGGGAATACCAGAATGCGAGCAGCTGCATTGCTGAGGGGTTTTCTAAATCATAAGTCAAGCATGCAGGTAACAAGGGGAAAGTCTAAATTCTAGGTATTTCAACTAGGTGCCTACCAAATTAATATATTATGGTTTACAGAGAACAAGGAACGTTTTTCTCTTCGCTGCCACAAGCACATGCCATTTGAGTGAACGGACACCTGTTCGATATTTCTCTCCCAATCCAAACTTGGTAGGTATTAGGTGTAGGGGTGTACAGTGAGTAAAAAAATACCCTTTACGTACCTTAATGTTTTCTGATAATAGTTGTTCAATTCCATTTTTATCTCCGTGAGTCTCTCCTGCAGCTCGTCCACTTCGTTGCAAAGTTTGTAGCATTTTTTACAAATAATTTCACTGTGCACAAATTCTTTACGCACCTCTTGGCCAAGTACTACGCTCAATATGTTAGCTACCGGCTGTTCTGAGGAGGTAACGTTGAAATGGAAAATTGGGCAGTTGTTTCTTGTGGACACGCCGATGCTGGCATTGCATATCAAGCATACTATGTTGGCCTGATTCTTATCAGAATCAGCCGTCATAATTTACGAAATAGATTGTTGTGAATTTTTATCAACAAAACGGTCGGAGAAGGGAAATTTTTTATTCAGGGGTGTCGAACAAATTTACCTAAAACAAAAAATGGAAGCAGGTAAGGTTATCGACGGGTATTTGTTCCTAAGAAATATAATAATTTAATCCGTTTACTAATGACGTAAATCAAATTAAAAATATGACATGCGTATGAAGAAAGATCAATGGATGATACATGAAATCTGGGTGAATAATTCATCTGAACAATACGAAAGTACTGGCACAAAAATCTTACCCATTTCCCTATAGAGGCAACATCTGACCGTGCGGAACAGCGCAGCACCGAAACAGCTCCATACCCACGCCTAAAACTATCAAATATTTATTTGAAAGGTTTATATTGAATTTATAAACACACTAATCACCAAAATATTACTAAATATTGAATAAAAACACGATAAAAATCCAGTTTTCTTGGATTTAAAGTTGCCAGCACTGAACTAACAAAATGGCGATGAACGTTGCAGTGATGCCAAGCCGAAAAAGTGGAGCGGCCTTGGTGAACACTAGCGCCAACCAGCAGTTGCGTTCGGATTCGGAAAAACGATATCGAAATCTAGAGCAAGCGCACTGAGGCTACCACTCCCCATTTCTGTTGGGTCCATGGGTGCATGGAAGTAGGAATAGAATGAAAGCACCCTCACCCCAACGGATTTGTGACCAACCTGCCCAGAACGCAAAAAACTCTGCGGCAGTTTGCCTACCGTTCCGTTGCAGGCGCCGCGACTCTTCGGCCCACTTTATCTCAGACACTGTATTTTCTTCGGGACACTTCCATCCGTTTATCTAGGAGCTGAGCCGCTATTTTTTAAACTCTCTTTCGTATTTTTAGATTATTTCCACATTACCAATTCCATCCTTATTCCTCCTTTTTTGAATCCTCGAAACGCCTATTCCAAATGGACTTATGTACACCTATTTTCACAGAAGAAATGGAGCACGGATCTCGTTTCTCGTTCATAGCTACATAGGTACTAACTTATTAGCTACATAGGTAGTAACTATAAGTAAGTTAGGTAGGTTAGTAGTAACTATAGTATGTAAGTTAGGTGGGTACTTACCTACCCACTTGCAGATTCTTTCATTTGTCATTTCCCGTGAAAGTGGCAATGGTTTTTTACTTATTTCGCTGTCTTCATTTTCCATGGCTTGGTTCTTCATTCTTATTGTTGATTGATTCATCATTTTAGAAAAGTTCCATTCATGCAGCATGAGTTGATGAGCGAATTTTCAAAGAATAATTTTAACCGATTACAGGAAATTTCCCGCTGATTCCGAGTATACCTTCCTACGGTGATTTACACCAAAAACCTCAGCAAAAATTACAGTTTTTCAGTGATTCTTGACTCTAAATTTTCAAAAT
>JAEMON010000003.1:25146063-25157388 GCA_030264115.1 Lygus lineolaris | reverse complement strand
TATTTTTTTCTACCTCAAAACGTTCGTTGCCTGGACTAACGAAAACAATTGGCACTTCATGAATATTATCGTTTCAACCAGCATTTTAGCAAATTTTGTGGGACCAATAAAAAATGATTTAATGATTTGATTTGATTTCAACGATGTGCAATTTTCATGTTCAGTTTCAGGAATTTCTAAAGGAAATGGAGCTAATGTAATGATTCCTTGGTAATTCATATTACCTAGTATAATGTTAAGTAATAGGTACATTCCATGATTCTGGATGGAACCCGGATGTTAAAAACTTTTTAATACATAATTTTTCAATAATGGCCTAAACTACTCCAAATTGCACCACAATGCCAAAGGGTGAGTATGAAGACCAGCAATGTCGATGCATTCTCAGTGGTAAAATTTTGGCGAAAATTGCCGTTCGTATAGCAATAGGTATTATTGATACGTGATACTATTAGACCACTCGTCTGCACATGTAATGATTCAAGATGATTGTTATCAGCAAGATGTTTTCATTTACTTGTGTAAGTAACAACGAAGGAAACTCACTTCCTTGCTAGCTTCAAATGCGTATTAAGCACGACATAAATTTATAATTGTCGTTCATAAATCTAAATCTAAATAAATTTCCTTTTAATACCTACCTTCCTAGTATCCGTAATCAGCATGAAATTCATATAAGAATTAATCGCCCATAAAATACATAATTCTGAAAAATTGGGGTTTCTGCTGATTGCAATACTTTCCTTCCACCTTTCTGGGGAGCTGAGGAAAGTAATTAGTTTATAATCAATAATAAAAATAACTCTCTTTCTAAACCCTCCCATCTCAATTTTAGTTTCTTCCTTCCTTTTTAGTCTTAGTTTCCCCCCTCTTAGTGCAGAGTTTTCAACTTTCCATTGATTAATGGTCCGGAAAGCTGAGAGTCAAAACGCCCTGACGAATCAACCGAAGCACAAGCGAAGGTGAACGGGGTGGCCAATTCACTTTCTCTTGGCTCCAGGAGGTTTACAGCGCCGTATGGCACCCTCCAATCACCAGAATGTGGAACGTCGGATCAGGGTTAAGAAGAGAATGTGGCTAGATATAAATATGGACCCACTGGGCCGAGTAGGGACCTACCTACAACTATATCGTCCCATAACACGGTTTGATCCGGTTCGACGGTAACAAACTGCTGAAGCCAATAGTGCCCACCCATTTGGTAGACGTTTTTTAATAGACGTCCCTTGTGTTTGAATGTCAATAGAACGCGTAGGGGTGACACGAATACTAGACCGGTTCGTTGTAACCCCCAACGAACCTCAATCCCGACCAATTTCGCACGTATCGAACACCCTTGACCCAGCGGATCCCCGGAATCAACATGATCTGCATAACGGACTCCGGGAAGCCCTGGGTCAACGTAAAGATAATGAAGAACCGACCCATTATAACATTTTCTACTCTCCTCTAAATGGAGCATCCGGTTTCACGCGAACTGAACGGTAGTTTCCTCAGTGGGAATAAGCTCATACGAGGAGAGCCTCCAAAACCATTAGTAACCGTAGCCAAGTCGAATGGCCTCTAGCTATAAGCTAGGTATAGGTAGGTACATGCTCTAGCTAAAGGTGGGTACACATTATTGTTATTATGAGGATAACACCAAAGATATTTATTTAAAGCCGTATGGATTTTGACCATTGAGCTGTATAGTTTTCAGTAGGTATAATGACCAGTAATGTTACCAGTTGAAAAATCTGAAGCTGAGCACCCTTACTAACCTCCATATATTATCCGAAAAATGGTTATTTTCAGGATTCCTGCTCAGTATTCACTTGTTGAATGAATATAAGTTTTACACAGAATAATACCAACCAATTTCATTAAAATCACTATTAAGCCGAATGTCTACTAAAAACGGGAAAAACCACGTCTACTAAAGCACTTATTTTCAGTTTTTAATACTATTACCTAGTGGGGTAAATTAAAATTATTGATATCAAAAGCTCAACTCTATTTCATCTGGAAGATTCCTTTTGTAGGTATCTTATAAAAACAATATTATTTACGTACCTACCTACCTATCAACATGAGGTTGTAATGTTGGTATTTCAAGGTTTTGATGTTGTTGATAGTACTTCAAGCCAGTTAAAGTATGAAACTCACAGCAACGTTTAAATATATAAACTCGAAGTTTGTTTGTTTGTTCCACTGCTATGCCAAACGGCTGGACCTATAAGTCCTTCTTATTTCAAAATTATCAGCGTGTTCCCGAACAATTCAGAAGCTATGTTAAAAATCCTTCGACACCCTCTTTAATCGTGAACGAGGCTTTTCTTAGCGACGTTGAGTGAGTAGTGAGTAAACACAATCGTAACTAGGCGAAGTTCGTGTTTTCACAGCCAATTCGAACGTAGTGTTATCTGTCAAAACGAACTACTATACGTCGATTCCAACAGGGATAGATCGTTGAAACTTGGTATTGAAAAGAAAACGACGGTTACAAAACGTTGAAAAACAGAAAAAGAAAAATTGCCGTAATTTCTGAACAAATTTGGTTTTCCAGTTGTCAAGTAATTCGGTTGATGGTTACGATAACAAGTTTGCATTGTTTGAGTGCCTAACCTTGTTGAGCTTATCGTGAACGGTGAGGTTTTTGAATGCCTTTATTTAGTTAGGTAGGTAGTATATCGCCACGAATAAGCAATCACGCGAGCGAAGCGAGCGTTCGGGATGTGGACAACCAAACACAAGTGAAGCGAGTACATTCATATGTGAGGACCGTGCAACGCACGGATAACCGGCAAGTTCCTTATAAAGCATGACTCGCTAAGTGGACTACTTTGGGAAGCCGTTGACAAGGGGTTTAGTTTGATAAACAGGTCTGACAACATTCTATGAAATCCAGGCCGCATTTGTCATCACGTTATCTTAAAGCTCTCTTGAGATTTGAAGCGGGCATGAGTGACAAGAATGCCGTCTCGATGCTATATATGACGGACATGAATATGATTTGCGATTAAGGTGATGGCGTGAAAATAATTAGATAGGTACCGCGCTATCCTTATTAGGGCCCTGAGAATAAGTACAAGAAAACTACCAGCGAGGACAGATAACCCATGTGCTCTGGAGAGTTTCAGAATGTTGAAAACTTAAAATCAGAAGGGGAGAATGTATTTCCAAGGGGATTCCCTAGCAACTCTAAGGTATTGTGAGGAAAAACAAACGCATCCAATTTCAGTGAACTGATCAGATGATTTGTAACAGGATCTCATCCAGAAGTGTAACTCTGGTAGTCTGCCAACTACAACCTGCTCGAAAATGAGTCGAGAAACTCCAAATAACAAAGGTGGGAACTCCATGAATGCTTTTCGTCAAAACTACACATAATAATTGTCTTCTGTCTAACAATACATGAAATTCAAATGTTAGCATTGAGAGTAAAGTTGCGAGGATAAGTTAACAACTTACTTTCGAGGTAGATATGTTTACATTATCATAGAGTATGTACGAAACCGCGGAATATAATATATTATGAGTTAATATATTTGAGTTAATCAATTTTCACAATAATATATTACTTTGCACGACTCAGAAAAGTTTCATTTTGGTTTATTATCCTAATAACCAATTAATTTAATCACTCTAGGAATACATGTGTAACCTCAACATTTTTGTTGGTTTACGATTCAAGACACATGGAATCTGGAAAAAAAGGAAACTAGCATGTAAACTAGTATGGAATCTTAAATTCTCATTTCTAAATTGTTCAACTAAATTTGCATACTTACATAACCGAATACCTTATTAGCTGCCTAGGGGCTTAGGAATCTAGTTCTCAATATTTGGGAATTCATGAGAGTAGGTTAGTATTGTGAAGATCGCATGGGATCCATTCCCAATCATTCAAATTGTGGGAAATTGATTTGGCACCAGAATAGTCTTAATTCAGTTTGGATTCCCAAAATAATAGCAATATTCTCAAAATAATACCACAGTAACACCAGATAGGCAGCAAGTTATCAACGCGATGAGAAATTTGTATGACATGTGCAAACGCGAGCAGGGTAATGAGAGCAGTAATGAACCAATTACCGATAGCTAAAACTGAGGGGAATGAGCAAGCATGCCGGCGGCGGCGTCGCGTCAGTTCTAATCTTCCCTAACCAATGTTGACACGAGCATCACAACTACTGAACCACAAGCTGCAGCGCACTACAATAGGTTAGCACATAGCACGGAACATCTAGGGTTTCCCGAACTGATAAGTACGTAAATTATAGGTAGATACTACATAGTTAGCCGCAAAAGGTGCTGTTACTGTTCCGATTTGAATACAAATAAAATGAATGGTGCACCTAACTATGTACGTTAACACCAAATAAAAAACGGGAAGAACGCTTAGAACATGGGCCTGGTGGAGGCGGAAAAATTGAAAAATGTTAACCAGTCAAACTAGAAGGCTGTCCTATTTCAACCTTACCTTCTTTAACATGGGCAAAGGATTCCGGGAAACATAAATGTGCCCATCTTTTTCCACCCAACGTACACCTATAATGTTAGGAATATTCAAGGTCAATAGCTATTGGTTGATCCTTGTAAAACTGGTTTAACGATTCGAACACACGAGGGGCACTTTCTACTTTTTAACAGCAGAGTTTACCAGGGCACGAGTCCGCTAGTCCAGACTGGAAAACGCACGAGTTGTAAGTTCTTGACTATTTAACTTGTATTTTAAGTGGTATCTATTAAATTAATTCAATCTAGTACACCCATCAGTAATGAATAAACAAGTGTGCTGTATTAGCTGGATAATTATGTCAATTTCAAGCACTTGAAAATCTTATCTGTCATTTCAGGCGGGTATTGTCAAAGTCAATGAGTACCTCTCAGATTATAATACAATTATGACGACTGAATAACCAACTTAACGCTACAATTTATAACAGCGATATACAACCAAGTATTAGTTCGTATCGTGAGGATTTAGAGAAAGGAGGAACAGTTGAATGTCCGAGTATAAACTACAGGGAGAACAGCAGTACTACACCCAAAAATTAATACACAATTATGTAGGTGAAGTAAGCATAACGTAAATCACTATCAAGACCACAAAACAACGATACACATGAAGCAATACGGAAACAAGATAATAATTATGGTGAAGTAAAGATATATGGAGGCCAATTACAGCAAAATGTTAGAGACTGCGTACCTATAGTACTCAAATCCTAATGTAAAATACTCGAAACTGGATTGAATTACGGATTATGGGAAGCATACGTATACCTCATCCTTTTCACCGAATATACAAGCACGTGGGTAATGATTAGATGGTTACGTTAAGCTCTAAGGCGTGGAATGGAACTTGAATCGAAATCAAGATTGCTTGGTTTAAAAGCTTTATCGACGACCAACGTTTGAGGTTGTATACGAGTGAACTACAAACCTTCGTAAAACGATTCAAACAAATTCTTTCTACCTCGAAGCCCAAAATCGTTAGGGCACCTGAACTAGCTATTTCAGTAGCATGAACTTTTCAATAGCAAACTAAAATTGGTGTCTAATAAACAGTTCGAATTTCACAAAACTGCACATCAGCTCAATTCTTAGGACACATTCACAACAACTATAAGGTTTTGAATCTTCAGTGTCTATAGATTCTATGTCAACTACAATTGAAAAATATACTTCACACCTGAAAGGAAGAGTGGTCATCGTCGATTATTGCATCCGCCTCGCTCGGTTTTGGCTATTTCTTTAAAAGGAGCAAATTTTGAGTTGGAGAAAATTGAGATTGTCCCTTGAAGTGAAGTGAAAAATGTCACCTTGATGCCTGGTGTTGAACACCGTTGAAGACACTTTTGATGGTGTTGTTGGGGTTGAGAGGCGATGTTGAGGGTGACGTCATATTCGCCACCCTCTCGCAAGGGGGCGACACGAATTTGAACCACACAACCGAAAGCTTGAACTCACAAGAACGCGAATGTTTGCTCGATGGTAGGGAGAAGATTCTTGTTCACTTGCGGTTTTCTAGCGTAAAGCCACCCCTGAACCCCCGTTTACACAGAGAGAGAGTTTATACAGTCCTCAAACACTGTTGAGTTCACCCGTGACTGAAGGTAGGAACTGAACTCTCTCTGGTTCCTCTGGCGTGTTTCCCCCACGGGCTACTCGCTATCTCCTCTACCTACACCCACCGTCGATGTCCTCCCCTCCTGCACCGTCATCAACCGTTTCAAACCATTCATAGCGCCACAATGCTCCCTCTGGGGATCGCTTCCTCCGTTCGCCCCGAATAAAGCTGTCGACCTGACTGATATGTTCAGATATGAATGAACTCTGGTGAAGACTCTGGTTTCATGTTGACATCAAACCCCAAATCTCGTTTCACTTGTGCAGTAAGGGCCAAATTACGAAGAAAACAATATGAAGAAGCAATGAGGCGTTGACAAAAATAAAATTCCTGCGAAGCGTTGTTCATGGCAATGTGTTTAGCTACCCAAAAAACTGCAACTCGAGTGGGGAGCTACCAAAAAACTGCAACTCCCCCTAAACCTAAACCTAAAAAACTGCAAGGGAGAAAAGGCCTCGAAATTATGAACTCCCCTGGACTCCCTCTCTCCTATTCACGGGGTTCAGTGCTCGTTTTTTCTCGACACTGTGAAACGAAAAAAAAAAATGTTGAGCAGAATTGGCTAAAAAGGTTTTTCGAGGTATCTGAATCTGAGGTAAAGAAGAAGATTACCGACCCAAGAATATAGTGCTCCTTGAGAGACGTTTCTATTTTATGACGTACCTACATAGAAGAATCAATCATAACTATGAACCTAATCACATGATCAAGATTCGCAATCAACAATCGATAGCATTATTTGACAAGCAGATTTCCTAGTTCAAGACAGATTCGGCAGCATTCGTGGATGTGTCTAGTTATATATATTGTTAGTAAAATGACAACCTGGTGGGTACCAAAGTAAAAAGTTTACTTCCACAGAAGAAAGGAGATCTATATTTCTATGAATCATTCTCACTGTCTCAACAAGAATAACTGTTGCAACATTGCTCCTCCCCCATGGTAAGACTCACCGGAAAAAACAGCAGAAACATGAGTGTGAATCGCAAATCATTTTGAGATCATTCGAGACCATTCTTTGATCATTTCAAGATCAGCTGATCAAATGGAATTGACAAGTACCATAAAAAAAACTGGAATTTTTGGAGATGACCCGTTCCGATAGAAAGGTAACTCCATTACTTTGTTTTTATCCCACGAAAATCCTTCACCTTTCAGCTTTTAGAATAGCTGAGTTGAAAATTGAGCTCACAGATCAACCGAGAATAAAATTGAGCTCCCTGATCAGCTGAGTCAAAAACTGAGCTCCAATATCAGCTGTTCACTGTAGAATGTCCTTACTGGTGGGGTCAACCTAAAATTTGTGTCCCATTTTATTCTCCAAGAAACATGTAACGAGATAGTCACTGGTGGATTAACGTGGAATAGAATATCCACAATCTTTCGTTTTCCCTAGTAGGGGGAATATTATAATTCCTTTTTTCCACCGATTTAGTTTCTTGTATACTTTTTCACGCTTCCTTAGTTACCTACTGAGTTTTGTTATGAAAGACCGGCAACCCTCGGATAATAATTACAGGCAGGCTCACATTGTACTTCACAAGAATAAATTACAGTGACTTCGCGATATAATTACGGTAGGTTAGTTAATTAATTAAGTTAATAATTACCAATAGGATCTTTGCAGATAGGTGATCTGTAAAGAAAATAAGGACCCGTTGTGTGATACTTCATCTTTCAACATTCAATGTTTTCAAATTTTAAATAAACCAAAGATGATTTTAATTTTGCAGCGGAAACAATATTTACGAGTTTGAAATAGCAAAAACTCGATAACGATCGATATACTGGTTTTTTATTTATGAAGAGAAAGGGAAACGCGAGAGCCGGATGTAATTGTTACGTTACTTGTTTTGTATCCGTAAGTGCCCCCTACTGCCAGAATGCTGAGAGCGCCTGAGATGTTTTCTTGTTTAAAACTTCCCCCCTCCCCATGATTTTCACGGGCTCTAATAATTACTTCTACGAAATCGACCGAACTCGGTTTCTTAAGATGTTTGAAACGGTGAAGGTAGTGGGTGTGTTGTGAACAGAAATAGAAGTCTACAGTGAAAATAAACTGAGTGAATAACTTGACTCTAAATAGAAGGTCTGGACGGAGATGAGCGGAAGGGCGGGTGGCGAAGGCGTCCTCGCTAGGGTGAAGGTTTTGCGTGAGCCAAAAGACTTAACACCACTCGAAATGTTGATACGTTTTAAAATTAATTTAGCTGGCTTGAGTATGCATGCATGCAAGGCTGGAGTTTCTCCAATGGAGTATTCCATTGGGTCATCGGTGGGTTTGAAGATGGAGAGGACACACACACATTTTTCTACATTAATTTATCTTATTTACCTAATTTATCCTACCTTACTTTCACAGTAAGTTTCTATCCCTCTTCACACTTTGGAATAAGGAACTTTCAAATTTTAGTACCTCGTTGTACCTACTACCTACTTTTATTTGGAAGAAAAATTGAACAAAGTGATTGGGCATTTGGGGATTCACTAATCACACTATATGGTTCCAAAAGGTATTACCAATAGTGAGGAAGGAATCAATTCATGTCATATAACATAATTCATAGGGCGTTACTTTTGGAAGAAGAAGTAGACCTTTTCTAAGTCCATGGCTGACCGTCAATGTTCCCGTAGAGCGAAGGACATCCTAGGAAGTTGGGATCGACCACGTACGGCATTGTCGCCTGGCTCCCACTGGACCAGTACGTCCGTAACACAAAACAGAGGGAGAGGGGAAGGGGTAGTGACTGTCTTGTGAAGGGCGAAGGGTTGTTTTGCAGTGCTTCTGAGTGATACCTTTATCGGCTCACTTGTTAGGAGTGTGAACTCCATTGTTGGAACACGTGACTGACGGAGCTCGGGACTTTCCATCTACCGCCATTGTAGCTCTAATGGAAAATGAATATACTAACAATGTTCAAGTAACCCTTCTCTGCCTCTAATGATCATCCATCAAATCCAAAAACTAGGTGAAATGTTTTTCTTAAGTCTGAACTTAAACTTTCAATATCAAAATAATACCACGGCGTACCCAAGATGAAATCGGTATTTCACACACTATTTAGGTACCTAAACAAACATCAACGATCCAATCTCGGTTAAATTCATCTTAGCGTACGAAATGTAGAAATTAATTGAACAGAATGAATATTTGATGAAGGGAATATCGGTGATATAAACTTTCTGGGTGAATCAGGACCTAGCATGCTCACATGTAGGTGAAGATCGAAGAAAGTCAAAGAACAATCTGATGGTAGAAATGGTGTTATGTGGCCTGTCATACTTCCAGAGAGCAGTGGTTTACACGCCATGAAGTTTTGTGAGTTATTTTCAAGGATGAAATAATATATAATATTATATTAAAAATGGATTTGCTAATATCGAGTGCAATATAGCCTCAGCTGCCTAACTCACTGAGGCACTTATATGGGTACGAACTTGGAACAAAAGCTATGGTGATTCGAGAACAAGATTACAATGAAGGAACTGACGGTCTGGAACGTAACAAGACCAATAAAGAGCATCCCTAATTTCACGACCAATCCTACAATTTTTTCAATCAGGGATCCAAATGTTCTCCAGAGGGCAAAGGAGTAAAGCTGCAAATCACCAGTCTCTTTTAGAGACTCATGCCGAATAACAAGTCAGAGTCGGCAAGACCTGTATTTAGGGATCAGCTCGTTTGAGAAGCATTAAATAGAGGGTGTTCCCAGGGAAAATCGCTGAATCTCGAGAGGGAGAGAGAAAAAAGATAACACAGGAGATGAAATTTAGTCATCAAAGTGTAATATGGACAACTATGACGGACCGTGATTGAGTATTTGTGTAATTTAATAAGCCACTATATGTCGTAATCGGAACAGCCATCAGAGCGTGATTGAATCACGAACACACAACTCACAATTCTTATGTGCGACGAACAGATAGCACGATATTTAGGCACTACCCAACAACAGTATAAACAACAATTGTGTGAACTAGATAATGCTAGGTGTTTCTACTCATTACTCGGCCTGTTAAGGATATTTATCTTCCGAAAAATACAAATACAACCGCGAATAGCAGGCCCAAGGCATAACTGAGTTGGACAATGTTTTTGCTAAACATCAGAATTTATTTTGATAAACAAATCTTGATATTTATGATACATCAGGGTCTGTCTATATCCGCGCATCATTCGAGCTTGTTGATAAAGTGTTTGTGAAATGATAGACTCATTTGTGAAATCATTCGAGCTTGTTGATAAAGTTTTTTGTGAAATGATCGACTGAGTTAGGAGGCATTCTACCGATTCCATCCAATTATCCAACTCCCAACCTACAGAGAGGAGGCGAAGAGGCAAAAATACATCGTGTTTATTCAAGTTCGTAAGTCTCCTCCAACTTGCGACTAAGAACTTCAAATCAACATCAGGAACTTCAAGCTGGCTAACGCTTAATCGAAAACAAGAAGAAACTTTTGCGAAGTAAAAACTTTAAACTAATTAAAATAAATTATCAGGACAAAGGGAGTAACAATAGAAGAAAGACAGAGACAAGATTAGGTATTGAGAAGATACGTAATTCAACATACCAGCGAACCAAAGTCGAGGTCAAGAATTCATCAGTAACCCCCTCTGGTAATTGTCATTTTATTGAGAGAAATGATTAACAAAAATGTATTACGTATATTTAGGAGGGTATGTACCTTTAGTTATCAACGATCAAAGTTATGTGTTTACAAAAATTATGAAAACTTACAGTCAACTGCCTGCACAATAATCGACAAATATTGTAATATAAGTTCGCGGTTCAGGGATGATTTGATATCACTCCTGAAAAACTGGGACGGAGCTGTAAAAATGGTCACATGCTCGGCACATGCTGGTTGTCGAAGACTTCTTTAACTTGTTCTGCGTCTCAAGCTCTGTTTGAAAATTGCAGCCAACTTGATGGAACATAAAACATCTATGTTAGCCAGGTCGCATCGAACAGATTCGAAAAGAATTCGGTTCCTCTTAACACATAAAACCCTCCATGATATAATATAATGAAAGGAGCATAAGGAGACACACTCTAGCAAAGCAGCATTGGCATGGTGAGTTTGGCGGGGTACGGGGGCACGTATGAAGATAAACAGAGCGCTTTTCTGTTGAGTAAAAATATTTTCTATGTCCTGTTCATTTGCCCACAGTAAAAGGCTGTGGCTGAGACTTCGGCAAAAAGTGGAGA